>BIMT01000044.1:147500-152500 GCA_005406065.1 Metschnikowia sp. JCM 33374
CAAGACCCAAAAAGGCCCTGTATCGTTATTTATTGTCACTACCTCCCCGTGTCGGGATTGGGTAATTTGCGCGCCTGCTGCCTTCCTTGGATGTGGTAGCCGTTTCTCAGGCTCCCTCTCCGGAACCGAACCCTTATTCCCCGTTACCCGTTGAAACCATGGTAGGCCTCTATCCTACCATCGAAAGTTGATAGGGCAGAAATTTGAATGAACCATCGCCGGCCCGAGGCCATGCGATTCGACAAGTTATTATGAATCTTCTTGAGTTGTTGATTTTTTATCTAATAAATACAGCCCTTCCAGAGGTTGGGCTTGAATGCATGTATTAGCTCTAGAATTGCCAGGCGTATGCCAATTAGCAAGGTACTATCAAATAAACGATAACTGATTTAATGAGCCATTCGCAGTTTCACTGTATAGATGTTTATACTTAGACATGCATGGCTTAATCTTTGAGACAAGCATATGACTACTGGCAGGATCAACCAGATAACTATTAGATAGATTATTCTGAATGATTTTGCAAGAGTCCACAGATTCTCTTCCTTTTGATGGGGCCATACGGAGTATGACCTTACAAAAGTTGGAGGGGGTCTGAGAGGCCCCCGTTAGTTTGTTGGAGTGTTTGTCATAGACTAGTAATCCACCAAACCCATCATTGCTTGCCCCGATAACATCGGCACAAGACTTTGGTTTGCTTTGATATGACGCCGGCTGGTCGAAACCAGATTCGGCGCCAAGTCAATGGCCAGGGAGAGATTAGGTCCGTTTGGACGGTTACCGAAGGTGAGCGGAGGAGGATAAAGTCGGGCAGTTCTGTGTTTTTCTGAAGTTTGAACACGCCAGGCATTGAAAACCGATCTGAATTGTTGAAATCCTTGTTTTGGGTGAAGGTCAGTGGGTCACCATTGGAGGTATCATCATCAAACAAGGCCTAAAGGATCCCCGTTGTTTTCACTTACTAGACAACTCCGCCAAAGATCAGGGCTATTAAGATCAAACATCTTCAAGGATTTTCGAACTCCCCACTGAAATCCACCACCTTCGGTATGGATTTGATAGAATCCAAATCTGAGAATAAATTCATTTAAATGGTTCTGCCCTAGTGAAAAATACCCAGCCAAATATTGAAACATTTGAGGCCTCGGACTGAGACCTCCTCTTCTAAAAACTTCGGACTGAAGCTTTACCTCCAGGACCTCGGACTGAGGCCCTACCACAAGAACCCCGGACTGGGGCCCTACCACAAGAAACCTCGGACTGAGGCCCTACCACTAAAATGTTTCAATATCCAACTAAATACCTTCACGTCATCAGGTTAAACCACCTAAAATCCAATACCCTCTTCAAATTCTTCTACCAAACTTGACCTCAGGTGGGCTCAAACAACGGTTTGTGCTAGAACCCCTTCGAATGAAATAGCTTAACAACACGTCCTTTCAGATTTGTTGCGCAGCAAGTTTCCACAACGGTTAGCCAAAAGACTTCGCCGTCCAATGATACGCCCAACGGATCGGCCAAAGGCTTAACCGTCCAACATATCAAACAACAGTTCACCCGAGGGATCGCTGCCTAACGAGACAATCAACAGTCCGACCACAAAATGCTATCGAACAAGATCTTCAACTTTTCAACCCACAGGCTTGCCCGAAGAAAGAAGATGAATTCAGCTAGGCCCTAGGATTCTGTGCCGATTAAAACCGCCCTTCAATTTCCACCCTCTGGATCCGTTGATGTCTTCAAAGTTCAAACCACTTCCTCGTATTAGCCCAATAAATGGGTGTTCCGAAGCACTCGCCGCTTTATTAAATGAGACAACAACGCCACCAAAAGGTTTGATTGTCAGGCGAGATCAATCAACAGTTAGGCCAAAGGCTTTGCTGAAGACAAGATCTTTCAACGGTTGGGCCCAATGGCTGCGCCGTCGAACGGGGTGACCCGATCTCTAGAAAGCATTTCTGCTCTCTTATATATCCTCCGAAACACAAATGTCCCGCGCTCAGCCGCACCCATCCGGCATCTCTCGGCAAGATTTGAAAAATGGGCCGAAGAGCCCATGTTCGTGTGCGAAAAACTTTCTTGTCCAGGTCGACCTGACCCTCTGGGCCTCTGCGGAACTTTTCACTTTTCCTGGATAGACTGCAGAGAAACCTTTTTTCCCTGTGTGCGGATTCGAGCCACATACCGGAGCGCGTCACATAGTTAAGCCGATTTTCACATAGTTAAGACTCAAAGATTCGCCTGTATACAACCTATATGCACACCATAGTTAAGGCTCATCGCACATAGTTAAGAACTGTGGCTCCCCATAGTTAAGAAACTTTCCGAGGTGCATATCCGATGCAGGACTGCCTCCCATAAAAAAAAATGGGGAAAATCTCGGCAAAAAATCTTTTTTTTTTCGCCGACTTTTGCCGACATTTGCCGAGCGGTTCGGCACAAAAAACCTTTTTTTCGCCGACTCTTGCCGAGCCTACCCCCGCATTTCACACAAAAAAACTGTGGCTCTATATAGTTAAGGAATTTACACATTCTGACCAAATCATATAGGAAAAAAAAAAAAATTATATTTTTTTTTCTGATGACTACCATTTTATAAACGTTCATTTTACTCTTAAAAAATCGAATTTTCATGCAATTTAAAAAAAAAAAAAAACTTTGTTAGTGAATGTTTGCAAAAAAGAATTAGATCCCACTCTTCAGAATTTTGATCCGACTTTTAGTTTTCGAGATATTGATGTTTTTTGTTTTTTTTTTTCTATTTTTTTTTTTTTTCGGCCGGAAAAAAATTTTTTTTCGCTCCGCGATCCGCCTGCAGATAGCCCTTATCTTGCATGATCAGATCAATTCCGCCGAGCCGAGCGATGAGCATCTCATCGAGCCGCGCGATGCCCATCGCAACCATTTTGTGGGGTAGAAAAAATTTTTTCGGGGTGAAAATTTTTTTCTCGGGGTAAAAAAAAAAATTCTAGAACGTTCCATGGAATTTTTTTCCACCTTCGGGGGTCGCACCCACACAAAAAAAAAAAAGTTTGGGGGATATTTTTGCCGACTCTTCGGGATGTTCCGGGCCAAAAAAAAAAACTTTTTTTCTACGCTTCGGGGCCAAATTTCTTTTAATGCTGGACATGGCCCCGGGTTGTAGGGCCATATTGGGGACATAAAAAAGGATATTTTTTTTTTTTTTTTTTAAAAAGTATGGCATTAGGTCCAGATCGATGGGAAAAGTGGTTGGTTTTTTATATATTTTAAAAAAAAAAAATGTTATGATTTTTTTTTGTTTTTTTTTTGTTTGGGGCCAGGCCCTAGCTTATGGGGCGAGGCCCTAACCCACGGGGCCAGTGGCCCTAAAATTTTCCGCGCTAGGGCCAAGAAGTATATGCAGTGCCGCACTTTAGGGCCACCGGCCCTATTTTCTAGGGCCATCCCGGATACTGGCCCCAATGTCTAGGGCCTAGGGCCAAAAATACCAACTTTTTTTTTAGGGCCTAGGGCCAAAATCTTTTTAGTGCTGGACATGGCCCCGGCTTATAGGGCCACGTTTGGGTTATCAAAATGAAGTTTTTTTTTTTTTTTTTTTTTAAAAAGTATGGAAGTAGGTCCAGATCGATGGGAAAAGTGGTTAAAATTTTTATATCTTTTTTAAAAAAAATGTTATGACGATTTTTGTGTTTTTTTGTTTGGGGCCAGGCCCTATTTCCACGGGGCGAGGCCCTAACCCACGGGGCCAGTGGCCCTAAAATTTTCCGCGCTAGGGCCAAAAGGCATATGCAGTGCCGCACTTTAGGGCCACCGGCCCTATTTTCTAGGGCCATCCCGGACTACTGGCCCCAATGTCTAGGGCCACCCGGGCCAAAAATACCAACTTTTTTTTTAGGGCCTAGGGCCAAAATCTTTTTAATGCTGGACATGGCCCCGACTTATAGGGCCACGTTTGGGTCATCAAAATGAAATATTTTTTTTACATGATTCTTTTAAAAACTGTGCCATTGAGTTTGGAACGACTGTAAAAGTAGTTGAAATTTTTATATTTTTAAAAAAAAAAAGATGTTATGACCAATTTTGTGTTTATGTGTTTGGGCCAGGCCCTATTCCACGGGGCCAGTGGCCCTAAAAAGGCTTCCGCGCTAGGGCCAGAGGGGGGTATACAGGGCCCGCGCTACAGGCCCCGCCCGCTAGGGGCCCCTCGCCCCTAATTTTTAGGGCCACCCTCAGTCCACCGGCCCCATATTTTAGGGCCACCCCGACCAAAAATACTAACTTTTTTTCTAGGGCCTAGGGCCAAAAATCTTTCAATGCTGGACATGGCCCCGACCTCTAGGACCAACTTTTGTGTTGCCATTTTTTATTTTTTTTTTTACTTTTTTTTTGCTAGACCATTGCAAAGGGCTTCAGATCCATGGGAAATGTGATTAGATTTTTTATATCATCTTTTTTTAAAAAGTTGTGATGACTTTTTGTGTTTTGTATGGGCCGGCCCTAGACCACGGGGCCAGGGCCAGTGGCCCTAAATCCCACGCCCTAGGCCCTAAAGGCCCTAAAGGGACCTTTTTTTTTACGGGAAAAAAAATATTTTTACCCCCCAGAACTGGCCCCAACCCATAGGGCCATGATTTTACCACCAATTTTCTGCTTTTTTTCTTCCCATTTCGCAAATTGTTGAGATGGGTAGTATGCGGGGCAGATAGGCAGCGATTCAAAAGGGAGATTTAGCGATATGGCCGGAGTGCATGTGGGGATATCGTTGTAGGGAAGATTTACAACGATGGGGGGAGTGTATTGCCAGTGACCCCTCGTCGTCCGGATGGTGGATTTGCATAGGATGGAAGGAACCGGGCGGCGGGGCGGAAGCAGCGGGGATAGGCGCGGGGGAGCCTTCGGCTCTTAGCAAGCGCCGTGATGGCACGGTGTGTTGTGCGTGGGGGTTTTTGCTAATTTTTTGCCGGTAGAGGTGCACTGGGGAGAGTAGTTGGAGACATTGCCAATGGGGGAGGAGTATT
>BIMT01000044.1:157500-162500 GCA_005406065.1 Metschnikowia sp. JCM 33374
GCTAAAAGATTCAAGCGCTTGCCTGCTTTGAACACTCTCATTTACTCAAAGTAATTATGGCCTCGGGTGAGGCCATGGAAGGGTAGTCCCAAAAAGTACTCACAAATAAGTGGACCTAATGGGGCCACCCCAAAATTCAACTACGAGCTTTTTAACTGCAACAACTTTAATATACGCTCTTGGAGCTGGAATTACCGCGGCTGCTGGCACCAGACTTGCCCTCCAATTGTTCCTCGTTAAGGTATTTACATTGTACTCATTCCAATTACAAGACCCAAAAAGGCCCTGTATCGTTATTTATTGTCACTACCTCCCCGTGTCGGGATTGGGTAATTTGCGCGCCTGCTGCCTTCCTTGGATGTGGTAGCCGTTTCTCAGGCTCCCTCTCCGGAACCGAACCCTTATTCCCCGTTACCCGTTGAAACCATGGTAGGCCTCTATCCTACCATCGAAAGTTGATAGGGCAGAAATTTGAATGAACCATCGCCGGCCCGAGGCCATGCGATTCGACAAGTTATTATGAATCTTCTTGAGTTGTTGATTTTTTATCTAATAAATACAGCCCTTCCAGAGGTTGGGCTTGAATGCATGTATTAGCTCTAGAATTGCCAGGCGTATGCCAATTAGCAAGGTACTATCAAATAAACGATAACTGATTTAATGAGCCATTCGCAGTTTCACTGTATAGATGTTTATACTTAGACATGCATGGCTTAATCTTTGAGACAAGCATATGACTACTGGCAGGATCAACCAGATAACTATTAGATAGATTATTCTGAATGATTTTGCAAGAGTCCACAGATTCTCTTCCTTTTGATGGGGCCATACGGAGTATGACCTTACAAAAGTTGGAGGGGGTCTGAGAGGCCCCCGTTAGTTTGTTGGAGTGTTTGTCATAGACTAGTAATCCACCAAACCCATCATTGCTTGCCCCGATAACATCGGCACAAGACTTTGGTTTGCTTTGATATGACGCCGGCTGGTCGAAACCAGATTCGGCGCCAAGTCAATGGCCAGGGAGAGATTAGGTCCGTTTGGACGGTTACCGAAGGTGAGCGGAGGAGGATAAAGTCGGGCAGTTCTGTGTTTTTCTGAAGTTTGAACACGCCAGGCATTGAAAACCGATCTGAATTGTTGAAATCCTTGTTTTGGGTTAAGGTCAGTGGGTCACCATTGGAGGTATCATCATCAAACAAGGCCTAAAGGATCCCCGTTGTTTTCACTTACTAGACAACTCCGCCAAAGATCAGGGCTATTAAGATCAAACATCTTCAAGGATTTTCGAACTCCCCACTGAAATCCACCACCTTCGGTATGGATTTGATAGAATCCAGATCTAAGAATAAATTCATTTAAATGATTCTGCCCTAGTGAAAAATACCCAGCCAAATATTGAAACATTTGAGGCCTCGGACTGAGACCTCCTCTTCTTAAAACTTCGGACTGAAGCTTTACCTCCAGGACCTCGGACTGAGGCCCTACCACCAGAACCCCGGACTGGGGCCCTACCACAAGAAACCTCGGACTGAGGCCCTACCACAAGAACCCCGGACTGGGGCCCTTACCACTAAAATGTTTCAATATCCAACTAAATACCTTCACGTCATCAGGTTAAACCACCTAAAATCCAATACCCTCATCAAATTCTTCTACCAAACTTGACCTCAGGTGGGCTCAAACAACGGTTTGTGCTAGAACCCCTTCGAATGAAATAGCTTAACAACACGTCCTTTCAGATTTGTTGCCCAACAAGTTTCCACAACGGTTAGCCAAAAGACTTCGCCGTCCAATGATACGCCCAACGGATCGGCCAAAGGCTTAACCGTCCAACATATCAAACAACAGTTCACCCGAGGGATCGCTGCCTAACGAGACAATCAACAGTCCGACCACAAAATGCTATCGAACAAGATCTTCAACTTTTCAACCCACAGGCTTGCCCGAAGAAAGAAGATGAATTCAGCTAGGCCCTAGGATTCTGTGCCGATTAAAACCGCCCTTCAATTTCCACCCTCTGGATCCGTTGATGTCTTCAAAGTTCAAACCACTTCCTCGTATTAGCCCAATAAATGGGTGTTCCGAAGCACTCGCCGCTTTATTAAATGAGACAACAACGCCACCAAAAGGTTTGATTGTCAGGCGAGATCAATCAACAGTTAGGCCAAAGGCTTTGCTGAAGACAAGATCTTTCAACGGTTGGGCCCAATGGCTGCGCCGTCGAACGGGGTGACCCGATCTCTAGAAAGCATTTCTGCTCTCTTATATATCCTCCGAAACACAAATGTCCCGCGCTCAGCCGCACCCATCCGGCATCTCTCGGCAAGATTTGAAAAATGGGCCGAAGAGCCCATGTTCGTGTGCGAAAAACTTTCTTGTCCAGGTCGACCTGACCCTCTGGGCCTCTGCGGAACTTTTCACTTTTCCTGGATAGACTGCAGAGAAACCTTTTTTCCCTGTGTGCGGATTCGAGCCACATACCGGAGCGCGTCACATAGTTAAGCCGATTTTCACATAGTTAAGACTCAAAGATTCGCCTGTATACAACCTATATGCACACCATAGTTAAGGCTCATCGCACATAGTTAAGAACTGTGGCTCCCATAGTTAAGAAACTTTCCGAGGTGCATATCCGATGCAGGACTGCCTCCCATAGAAAAAATGGGGAAAATCTCGGCACAAAAATCTTTTTTCGCCGACTTTTGCCGACATTTGCCGAGCGGTTCGGCACAAAAACCTTTTTTCGCCGACTCTTGCCGAGCCTACCCCGCATTTCACACCAAAAAACTGTGGCTCCCATAGTTAAGGAATTTACACATTCTGACCAAATCATAGGAAAACAAAAAAAAATTATATTTTTTTTCTGATGACTACCATTTTATAAACGTTCATTTTACTCCTTAAAAATCGAATTTTCATGCAATTTAAAAACAAAAAAAACTTTGTTAGTGAATGTTTGCAAAAGAATTAGATCCCACTCTTCAGAATTTTGATCCGACTTTTAGTTTTCGAGATATTGATGTTTTTGTTTTTTTTATTCTATTTTTTTTTTTCGGCCCGGAAAAAATTTTTTTTTCCGCGATCCGCCTGCAGATAGCCCTTATCTTGCATGATCAGATCAGATCAATTCCGCCGAGCCGAGCGATGAGCATCATCTCATCGAGCCGCGCGATGCCCATCGCAACCATTTTGTGGGGTAGAAAAAATTTTTTCGGGGTGAAAATTTTTTTCTCGGGGTCAAAAAAAAAAATTCTAGAACGTTCCATGGAATTTTTTTCCACCTTCGGGGGTCGCACCCACAAAAAAAAAAAAAAGTTTGGGGGATATTTTTTGCCGACTCTTCGGGATGTTCCAAAAAAAAAAAACTTTTTTTCTACGCTTCAAAAAAAAATTTCTTTTAATGCTGGACATGGCCCCGGGTTGTAGGGCCATATTGGGGACATAAAAAAGGATATTTTTTTTTTTATTTTTTTAAAAAGTATGGCATTAGGTCCAGATCGATGGGAAAAGTGGTTAAAATTTTTATATCTTTTTTAAAAAAAATGTTATGACGATTTTTGTGTTTTTTTGTTTGGGGCCAGGCCCTAGCTTATGGGGCGAGGCCCTAACCCACGGGGCCAGTGGCCCTAAAATTTTCCGCGCTAGGGCCAAGAAGTATATGCAGTGCCGCACTTTAGGGCCACCGGCCCTATTTTCTAGGGCCATCCCGGATACTGGCCCCAATGTCTAGGGCCTAGGGCCAAAAATACCAACTTTTTTTTTAGGGCCTAGGGCCAAAATCTTTTTAGTGCTGGACATGGCCCCGGCTTATAGGGCCACGTTTGGGTTATCAAAATGAAGTTTTTTTTTTTTTTTCTTTTTTTTTAAAAAGTATGGAAGTAGGTCCAGATCGATGGGAAAAGTGGTTAAAATTTTTATATCTTTTTTAAAAAAAATGTTATGACGATTTTTGTGTTTTTTTGTTTGGGGCCAGGCCCTATTATGGGGCGAGGCCCTAACCCACGGGGCCAGTGGCCCTAAAATTTTCCGCGCTAGGGCCAAAAGATATATGCAGTGCCGCACTTTAGGGCCACCGGCCCTATTTTCTAGGGCCATCCCGGACTACTGGCCCCAATGTCTAGGGCCACCCGGGCCAAAAATACCAACTTTTTTTTTAGGGCCTAGGGCCAAAATTCTTTTAATGCTGGACATGGCCCCGACTTATAGGGCCACGTTTGGGTTATCAAAATGAAATATTTTTTTTACATGATTTTTTTAAAAACTGTGCCATTGAGTTTGGAACGACTGTAAAAGTAGTTGAAATTTTTATATCTTTTATAAAAAAGATGTTATGACCAATTTTGTGTTTATGTGTTTGGGCCAGGCCCTATTCCACGGGGCCAGTGGCCCTAAAAGGCTTCCGCGCTAGGGCCGGAGGGGGTATACAGGCCCGCGCTCTAGGGCCACTCGCCCTAATTTCTAGGGCCACCCTCAGTCCACCGGCCCCAATTTTTAGGGCCACCCCGACCAAAAATACTAACTTTTTTTTTAGGCTTCAGGGCCAAAAATCTTTCAATGCTGGACATGGCCCCGACCTCTAGGACCAACTTTTGTGTTGCCATTTTTTATTTTTATTTTTACTTTTTTTTTGCTAGACCATTGCAAAGGGCTTCAGATCCATGGGAAATGTGATTAGATTTTTTATATCATCTTTTTTTAAAAAGTTGTGATGACTTTTTGTTTTTTGTATGGGCCGGCCCTAGACCACGGGGCCAGTGGCCCTAAATCCGCACGCCCTAGGCCCTAAAGGACCTTTTTTACGGGGCCAAAATATTTTTACCCCCAGAACTGGCCCCAACCCATAGGGCCATGATTGTACCACCAATTTTCTGCCTTTTTCTTCCCATTTCGAAAATGTTGAGATGGGTAGTATGCGGGGCAGATAGGCAGCGATTCAAAAGGGAGATTTAGCGATATGGCCGGAGTGCATGTGGGGATATCGTTGTAGGGAAGATTTACAA
>BIMT01000044.1:167500-172500 GCA_005406065.1 Metschnikowia sp. JCM 33374
CTTGTTTGATTAATGAAAACGTCCTTGACAAATGCTTTTTCGCAGTAGTTAGTCTTCAGAAAATCTAAGAATTTCACCTCTTACAACTGAATACTAATGCCCCCTGACCGTCCCTATTAATCATTACGATGGTCCTAGAAACCAACAAAATAGAATCATCGTCCTATTTTATTATTCCATGCTAAAAGATTCAAGCGCTTGCCTGCTTTTGAACACTCTCATTTACTCAAAGTAATTATGGCCTCGGGTGAGGCCATGGAAGGGTAGTCCCAAAAAAGTACTCACAAATAAGTGGACCTAATGGGGCCACCCCCAAAATTCAACTACGAGCTTTTTTTTAACTGCAACAACTTTAATATACGCTCTTGAGCTGGAATTACCGCGGCTGCTGGCACCAGACTTGCCCTCCAATTGTTCCTCGTTAAGGTATTTTACATTGTACTCATTCCAATTACAAGACCAAAAAAAAGGCCCTGTATCGTTATTTATTGTCACTACCTCCCCGTGTCGGGATTGGGTAATTTGCGCGCCTGCTGCCTTCCTTGGATGTGGTAGCCGTTTTTCTCAGGCTCCCTCTCCGGAACCGAACCCTTATTCCCCGTTACCCGTTGAAACCATGGTAGGCCTCTATCCTACCATCGAAAGTTGATAGGGCAGAAATTTGAATGAACCATCGCCGGCCCGAGGCCATGCGATTCGACAAGTTATTATGAATCTTCTTGAGTTGTTGATTTTTTTTTTATCTAATAAATACAGCCCTTCCAGAGGTTGGGCTTGAATGCATGTATTAGCTCTAGAATTGCCAGGCGTATGCCAATTAGCAAGGTACTATCAAATAAACGATAACTGATTTAATGAGCCATTCGCAGTTTCACTGTATAGATGATGTTTATACTTAGACATGCATGGCTTAATCTTTTTGAGACAAGCATATGACTACTGGCAGGATCAACCAGATAACTATTAGATAGATTATTCTGAATGATTTTGCAAGAGGTCCACAGATTCTCTTCCTTTTTTTGATGGGGCCATACGGAGTATGACCTTACAAAAGTTGGAGGGGTCTGAGAGGCCCCCCGTTAGTTTGTTGGAGTGTTTGTCATAGACTAGTAATCCACCAAAACCCATCATTGCTTGCCCCGATAACATCGGCACAAGACTTTGGTTTGTTTTTGATATGACGCCGGCTGGTCGAAACCAGATTCGGCGCCAAGTCAATGGCCAGGGGGAGAGATTAGGTCCGTTTGGACGGTTACCGAAGGTGAGCGGAGGAGGATAGAGCCGAGCTTTTTCTGTGTTTTTTCTGAAGTTTGAACACGCCAGGCATTGAAAACCGATCTGAATTGTTGAAATCCTTGTTTTGGGTTAAGGTCAGTGGGTCACCATTGGAGGTATCATCATCAAACAAGGCCTAAAGGATCCCCGTTGTTTTCACTTACTAGACAACTCCGCCAAAGATCAGGGCTATTAAGATCAGACATCTTCAAGGGTTTTCGAACTCCCCACTGAAATCCACCACCTTCGGTATGGATTTGATAGAATCCAAATCTGAGAATAAATTCATTTAAATGGTTCTGCCCTAGTGAAAAATACCCAGCCAAATATTGAAACATTTGAGGCCTCGGACTGAGACCTCCTCTTCTTAAAACTTCGGACTGAAGCTTTACCTCCAGGACCTCGGACTGAGGCCCTACCACCAGAACCCCGGACTGGGGCCCTACCACAAGAAACCTCGGACTGAGGCCCTACCACAAGAAACCTCGGACTGAGGCCCTACCACTAAAATGTTTCAATATCCAACTAAATACCTTCACGTCATCAGGTTAAACCACCTAAAATCCAATACCCTCATCAAATTCTTCTACCAAACTTGACCTCAGGTGGGCTCAAACAACGGTTTGTGCTAGAACCCCTTCGAATGAAATAGCTTAACAACACGTCCTTTCAGATTTGTTGCCCAACAAGTTTCCACAACGGTTAGCCAAAAGACTTCGCCGTCCAATGATACGCCCAACGGATCGGCCAAAGGCTTAACCGTCCAACATATCAAACAACAGTTCACCCGAGGGATCGCTGCCTAACGAGACAATCAACAGTCCGACCACAAAATGCTATCGAACAAGATCTTCAACTTTTCAACCCACAGGCTTGCCCGAAGAAAGAAGATGAATTCAGCTAGGCCCTAGGATTCTGTGCCGATTAAAACCGCCCTTCAATTTCCACCCTCTGGATCCGTTGATGTCTTCAAAGTTCAAACCACTTCCTCGTATTAGCCCAATAAATGGGTGTTCCGAAGCACTCGCCGCTTTATTAAATGAGACAACAACGCCACCAAAAGGTTTGATTGTCAGGCGAGATCAATCAACAGTTAGGCCAAAGGCTTTGCTGAAGACAAGATCTTTCAACGGTTGGGCCCAATGGCTGCGCCGTCGAACGGGGTGACCCGATCTCTAGAAAGCATTTCTGCTCTCTTATATATCCTCCGAAACACAAATGTCCCGCGCTCAGCCGCACCCATCCGGCATCTCTCGGCAAGATTTGAAAAATGGGCCGAAGAGCCCATGTTCGTGTGCGAAAAACTTTCTTGTCCAGGTCGACCTGACCCTCTAGGGCTCTGCGGAACTTTTCACTTTTCCTGGATAGACTGCAGAGAAACCTTTTTTCCCTGTGTGCGGATTCGAGCCACATACCGGAGCGCGTCACATAGTTAAGCCGATTTTCACATAGTTAAGACTCAAAGATTCGCCTGTATACAACCTGTATGCACACCATAGTTAAGGCTCATCGCACATAGTTAAGAACTGTGGCTCCCATAGTTAAGAAACTTTCCGAGGTGCATATCCGATGCAGGACTGCCTCCCATAGAAAAAATGGGGAAAATCTCGGCACAAAAATCTTTTTTCGCCGACTTTTGCCGACATTTGCCGAGCGGTTCGGCACAAAAACCTTTTTTCGCCGACTCTTGCCGAGCCTACCCCGCATTTCACACCAAAAAACTGTGGCTCCCATAGTTAAGGAATTTACACATTCTGACCAAATCATAGGAAAACAAAAAAAAATTATATTTTTTTTCTGATGACTACCATTTTATAAACGTTCATTTTACTCCTTAAAAATCGAATTTTCATGCAATTTAAAAACAAAAAAAACTTTGTTAGTGAATGTTTGCAAAAGAATTAGATCCCACTCTTCAGAATTTTGATCCGACTTTTAGTTTTCGAGATATTGATGTTTTTGTGTTTTTTCTATTGACTTTTTGTTTTTCGGCCCGGAAAAAATCTTTTTTCGCTCCGCGATCCGCCTGCAGATAGCCCTTATCTTGCATGATCAGATCAATTCCGCCGAGCCGAGCGATGAGCATCTCATCGAGCCGCGCGATGCCCATCGCAACCATTTTGTGGGGTAGAAAAAATTTTTTCGGGGTGAAAATTTTTTTCTCGGGGTCAAAAAAAAAAATTCTAGAACGTTCCATGGAATTTTTTTCCACCTTCGGGGGTCGCACCCACACAAAAAAAAAAAAAGTTTGGGGATATTTTTGCCGACTCTTCGGGATGTTCCGGGCCAAAAAAAAAAACTTTTTTTCTACGCTTCGGGGCCAAAATTTCTTTTAATGCTGGACATGGCCCCGGGTTGTAGGGCCATATTGGGGACATAAAAAAGGATATTTTTTTTTTACTATTTTTTTAAAAAGTATGGCATTAGGTCCAGATCGATGGGAAAAGTGGTTAAAATTTTTATATCTTTTTTAAAAAAAATGTTATGACGATTTTTGTGTTTTTTTGTTTGGGGCCAGGCCCTAGCTTATGGGGCGAGGCCCTAACCCACGGGGCCAGTGGCCCTAAAATTTTCCGCGCTAGGGCCAAAAGGGATATATGCAGTGCCGCACTTTAGGGCCACCGGCCCTATTTTCTAGGGCCATCCCGGATACTGGCCCCAATGTCTAGGGCCACCAGGGCCAAAAATACCAACTTTTTTTTTAGGGCCTAGGGCCAAAATCTTTTTAATGCTGGACATGGCCCCGACTTATAGGGCCACGTTGGGGACATAAAAAAGAACTTTTTTTTTTTTTTTTTTTTTTTTAAAAAGTATGGAAGTAGGTCCAGATCGATGGGAAAAGTGGTTAAAATTTTTATATCTTTTTTAAAAAAAATGTTATGACGATTTTTGTGTTTTTTTGTTTGGGGCCAGGCCCTATTCCACGGGGCGAGGCCCTAACCCACGGGGCCAGTGGCCCTAAAATTTTCCGCGCTAGGGCCAAAAGGCATATGCAGTGCCGCACTTTAGGGCCACCGGCCCTATTTTCTAGGGCCATCCCGGACTACTGGCCCCAATGTCTAGGGCCACCCGGGCCAAAAATACCAACTTTTTTTTTAGGGCCTAGGGCCAAAATCTTTTAATGCTGGACATGGCCCCGACTTATAGGGCCACGTTTGGGTCATCAAAATGAAATTTTTTTTTTACATGATTCTTTTAAAAACTGTGCCATTGAGTTTGGAACGACTGTAAAAGTAGTTGAAAAATTTTTATATCTTTTTTAAAAAAGATGTTATGACCAATTTTGTGTTTATGTGTTTGGGCCAGGCCCTATTCCACGGGGCCAGTGGCCCTAAAAGGCTTCCGCGCTAGGGCCAGAGGGGGTATACAGGCCCGCGCTCTAGGGCCACTCGCCCTAATTTCTAGGGCCACCCTCAGTCCACCGGCCCCATATTTTAGGGCCACCCTCGGACCAAAAATACTAACTTTTTTTTTAGGGCCTAGGGCCAAAAATCTTTCAATGCTGGACATGGCCCCGACCTCTAGGACCAACTTTTGTGTTGCCATTTTTTTTTTTTTATTTTTACTTTTTTTTTGCTAGACCATTGCAAAGGGCTTCAGATCCATGGGAAATGTGATTAGATTTTTTATATCATCTTTTTTTAAAAAGTTGTGATGACTTTTTGTGTTTTGTATGGGCCGGCCCTAGACCACGGGGCCAGTGGCCCTAAATCCGCACGCCCTAG
>BIMT01000044.1:177500-180032 GCA_005406065.1 Metschnikowia sp. JCM 33374
AGGCTCCACTCCTGGTGGTGCCCTTCCGTCAATTCCTTTAAGTTTCAGCCTTGCGACCATACTCCCCCCAGAACCCAAAAACTTTGATTTCTCGTAAGGTGCTGGGCGCGTCATATACATGAGGCGTCGCCCAATCCCTAGTCGGCATAGTTTATGGTTAAGACTACGACGGTATCTGATCATCTTCGATCCCCTAACTTTCGTTCTTGATTAATGAAAACGTCCTTGACAAATGCTTTCGCAGTAGTTAGTCTTCAGAAAATCTAAGAATTTCACCTCTTACAACTGAATACTAATGCCCCCGACCGTCCCTATTAATCATTACGATGGTCCTAGAAACCAACAAAATAGAATCATCGTCCTATTTTATTATTCCATGCTAAAAGATTCAAGCGCTTGCCTGCTTTGAACACTCTCATTTACTCAAAGTAATTATGGCCTCGGGTGAGGCCATGGAAGGGTAGTCCCAAAAAGTACTCACAAATAAGTGGACCTAATGGGGCCACCCCAAAATTCAACTACGAGCTTTTTAACTGCAACAACTTTAATATACGCTCTTGGAGCTGGAATTACCGCGGCTGCTGGCACCAGACTTGCCCTCCAATTGTTCCTCGTTAAGGTATTTACATTGTACTCATTCCAATTACAAGACCCAAAAAGGCCCTGTATCGTTATTTATTGTCACTACCTCCCCGTGTCGGGATTGGGTAATTTGCGCGCCTGCTGCCTTCCTTGGATGTGGTAGCCGTTTCTCAGGCTCCCTCTCCGGAACCGAACCCTTATTCCCCGTTACCCGTTGAAACCATGGTAGGCCTCTATCCTACCATCGAAAGTTGATAGGGCAGAAATTTGAATGAACCATCGCCGGCCCGAGGCCATGCGATTCGACAAGTTATTATGAATCTTCTTGAGTTGTTGATTTTTTATCTAATAAATACAGCCCTTCCAGAGGTTGGGCTTGAATGCATGTATTAGCTCTAGAATTGCCAGGCGTATGCCAATTAGCAAGGTACTATCAAATAAACGATAACTGATTTAATGAGCCATTCGCAGTTTCACTGTATAGATGTTTATACTTAGACATGCATGGCTTAATCTTTGAGACAAGCATATGACTACTGGCAGGATCAACCAGATAACTATTAGATAGATTATTCTGAATGATTTTGCAAGAGTCCACAGATTCTCTTCCTTTTGATGGGGCCATACGGAGTATGACCTTACAAAAGTTGGAGGGGGTCTGAGAGGCCCCCGTTAGTTTGTTGGAGTGTTTGTCATAGACTAGTAATCCACCAAACCCATCATTGCTTGCCCCGATAACATCGGCACAAGACTTTGGTTTGCTTTGATATGACGCCGGCTGGTCGAAACCAGATTCGGCGCCAAGTCAATGGCCAGGGAGAGATTAGGTCCGTTTGGACGGTTACCGAAGGTGAGCGGAGGAGGATAGAGCCGGAGCTTTCTGTGTTTTTCTGAAGTTTGAACACGCCAGGCATTGAAAACCGATCTGAATTGTTGAAATCCTTGTTTTGGGTTAAGGTCAGTGGGTCACCATTGGAGGTATCATCATCAAACAAGGCCTAAAGGATCCCCGTTGTTTTCACTTACTAGACAACTCCGCCAAAGATCAGGGCTATTAAGATCAGACATCTTCAAGGGTTTTCGAACTCCCCACTGAAATCCACCACCTTCGGTATGGATTTGATAGAATCCAAATCTGAGAATAAATTCATTTAAATGGTTCTGCCCTAGTGAAAAATACCCAGCCAAATATTGAAACATTTGAGGCCTCGGACTGAGACCTCCTCTTCTTAAAAAAAAACTTCGGACTGAAGCTTTACCTCCAGGACCTCGGACTGAGGCCCTACCACCAGAACCCCGGACTGGGGCCCTACCACACAAGAACCCGGACGCCCCTACCACAAGAACTGACTGGGGCCCTTACCAAAAAAAATGTTTCAATATCCAACTAAAATACCTTCACGTCATCAGGTTAAACCACCTAAAATCCAATACCCTCATCAAATTCTTCTACCAAAACTTGACCTCAGGGTGGGCTCAAACAACGGTTTGTGCTAGAACCCCTTGAGAATGAAATAAGCTTAACAACACGTCCTTTTTCAGATTTGTTTGCCCAACAAGTTTCCACAACGGCAGTTGTAAAAACTTCGCCGTCCAATGATACGCCCAACGGATCGGCCAAAGGCTTAACCGTCAACATATCAAACAACAGTTCACCCGAGGGATCGCTGCCTAACGAGACAATCAACAGTCCGACCACAAAATGCTATCGAACAAGATCTTCAACTTTTTTTCACCCCACAGGCTTGCGAAGAAAGAAGATGAATTCAGCTAGGCCCTAGGATTCTGTGCCGATTAAAACCGCCCTTCAATTTCCACCCTCTGGATCCGTTGATGTCTTCAAAGTTCAAACCACTTCCTCATTAGCCCAATAAATGGGTGTTCCGAAGCACTCGCCGCTTTTATTAAATGAGACAACAACGCCACCAAAAGGTTTGATTGTCAGGCGAG
>BIMT01000045.1:0-107531 GCA_005406065.1 Metschnikowia sp. JCM 33374
TCCATCAGTATGGGATGGCTACACACTTGGCGACTTTCTGACCAATGTTGTATCTGGGCTGATCTGCATTGTTGATTACGATTATTATTCGCAAGACTACAGTGATACAATAACCTCTACATCCACTATATATTACACCGTTACTATGTAACTAATAGATTGAAAATAACCGAAAATAATACATTATTATATAAGAAACACGGAGAGGGACACTGTTAACAGATGTTGAATATCGCTTCCGGAAAGTACAGCCGTTAAGTGGTGTTCACGTAAAATTAGCTTGAGGAGCCTTCTCTTTCACCAGCAATTAGCATATCAGCCTTCTTTTCTTCTAAATAATGTTTTTTCTTGTTAAATAATTTGAACAGCATTGTAAATCAAATTTTCATCTAAAAATCCTCCACGTTTTTTTTAAGAATTATTATCAGTTTCTTTTGAACGAGTCGTCATTACCAAGCGTTACAGTAGTAAATTCCAAGACTCGCACGCACTTTCAAATGTGCAATACACAATATGACCGCGCATCTTCCAGAAGCTTCTTCATTATTCGTTGCTGTGTCGTCTGGGGAATACTCTGGAAACATGTTGACTGCAAAATTCCAGAATATTCTGTTGTTTATAAATAAGAACTGGTTTAATTCCTTGTAGATAACTCCTTAAATATTAATTTAGCAAATAATCTTATCAGTTTTACCAATTCAACCCATAACAATGTTATCTTGCGATATTTCTTCCCCAGCTGTGTTTTTCGACACATTGAGCGCCTTACATCGTTTACAGCAAGAACAATATCACCAACATTTGGTCTCTCAAAAACCAAAAGTTGTGAAGAAAATTGAAACGGAAGAATTTTACCAAATTCAAATTTTCAAGCAAAATGGTAATTTTAGCTCTTACGAATTAAAAGTTATGAGAACCTTTGGAAACCAAAACTTGGTCAATCTTGTTGTCGAGTCCCGTTTGGATGGTTTTCGGAAAGTCTTCCAGTTCCGGGAAATTGATATCGATATTCAAAAGATTGACTGGCAACAGTTTAAGAATGACAATGTCTTGGTATTGAACATACCAAAGAAAATCAAGTATGATGTGGATGACTTGATAAAGTGCTTAAAAACGAACTTCTTAAACTTATCCCCAAGGTCGGGCACTACTTTCAGAACCAAGGAAAGAGATGACGAGAAATTAAACGAAAAAGACCCAAGCAATAAACAAGATGTTTTTAAAACTTTAGCAGAGAAACAGCTTGAACTGGAAAAACAAGAGTCAGTTAGAAGAGAAGCAGAAAAGTTGGCTTCTATTGAAAGACAAGTGAAGCTCCAAGCTGCGATCCGGGAAGAGAATGAAAATCAAGCCCAAATCAAAAGAGAAGCAGAACGGAGAGCCTTGATTGAGAAAGAAATGGAGCTCCGATTAGCTAGAAGGAAAGAGGCTGAAAAGAAGGTACAACAAGAAGCCGAAACGCAAGCAAGAATTGAGGCTGAGAAGAGAAGATTGGCTGCAGTGAGAGAGAGGAAAGAACGGGCGAAAGAAGAAACTGAGCAGAAAGAAAGATTGCAAGCAACCCAAGAATATCTTTCTTCGCTCTTTGGGGGTGCTTTGTTCTCTCAAATTCAGGATTTTGCCACAACCAAGAGTACTCCACAATACACAAGGGAAAAACGCGGTAACTTGAAGGACGCTAATATTCTTCCTTCAAATTCCCCTTCCTCGGAAAGTTCTGTATCAAAAGAAAGTCCTTCCTTGACACCCATTCACCAAGAAAATGAAGAAGAGCATTCGGACTTTGAACTTGAATCAATTCACTCTGAACTTGATGTGCCAGTACCAGATTCAAACATTCATTCTTTAAAAAGACACCCCTCTATGGAGGAGATAGAGGATGAAGAATTCGTTGTTTTACGCAAGAAGTTTGGGAACTAAAAAAGTACAATTTACAAATAGCTAAATTTATAGTGATATCTGTTTTTTTTTTTTTTTAATATGACTTGAAGACTAAATCGTAATCGTATTCGTAGTAAAACTGAAGTTGATCAGTTCCATAGCGAGAAACACGGGCGAAGAATATGGCGGTCGGGTAAATCTTAGCCGAATTTCCATTGAATAAAGCTTCCTCAGAGACCAAATTTATCCGAAAAATAAATAATGTATATCTTAGCAATCGAAAATATTCGTGACCTATGGTGAATCAAGACTAACGAATTTGTGTTCTGCACTCCTAGACAGATCGGTCTCGAGCACTGGGGTCTGCGCGTTATACGTAGCAATGTTAACATGAAGTGCATGTCACTGCGTTCTTTATTCACACATAATTACACACGTGTCATTGGATAGATACTTAAAAAATGAACTCAATTGCAGTTTTGGGCGGAAATGGCTTTGTTGGCCGTAAAATTTGTGAGATAGGTGTGCGTCAAGGCTGGTCTGTAACTTCACTTTCAAGATCAGGCACCCCTCCGAAACCGCTATCACATATGGATAACTCATGGATCTCTCAGGTGAAATGGGAGAAGGCAAACCTCTTGGAACCTGAAAGTTACAAAGGAAAACTTTTGGGTAAAACTGCTGTTGTGCATTCTGTGGGAATTCTTTTCGAAAATCTGGATTACAAAACAAGCATCAATCTGAATTTCAACTTTTTAAACGACATACAGAAATTGGCCAATTCACTCAAAGGTTCAAACCCAATGGCCCGGAATGCTACAAACACATACGCTTCAATTCAGCGTGACCTGGCGGTTATTCTTGCAGATACATATTTGGATGTCAACAAGACAGATGATGCAATTTCCAAGCTTCCTTCCTTTGTTTACATCTCTGCAGATGCTAAACCTCCTATCGTTCCCGAAGCATATCTCACGACAAAACGCGAAGCTGAATTCGAGTTATCTTGTAAGAAGAATCTTCGGTCAATATTCATGAGACCAAACTTCATGTATGATGCAAATGAGCCTATACTGAACAATAGAAGGATATTAAGTCAAATAATCGACTTAGGGTACACTGCGAAAAACTTGGTTTTCTCTGACAAAATAGCAGCGTTGAATAGTCTTGTTCGTCCACCTGTATCCACGGAAAAGGTCGCTTTAAAGGTATTTGAAAAGCTCCAGGATGAAAACTTTCAAGGGGTCGTTGGCTTGGAAGAAATCTTGAAATGAGATGGAGTGTACGATTACTACAGCTTGTATTTACGGTATGATATCACGAGAAGTTAATACTGGTTTTAGAGAAGCATGTTGTGTATTACTCACTCTTGGATTTGCATGGTAATAAGTTTCTTTATGTAATCTAATTATTCAAACGTTATAGTCGTATCCATTGTACATGGTCCGTCTCTTCAACAAATACTTTCTCACTTCATCCCCAATAAATACCGTGCTTGTGATGATCAACAAATTGGCCAAGTCTCTTAAAGAAAGGGCTTCCGTTTGAAATACAGATTGAAAAAACGGAACGTATATGGCACATAACTGTCCCAAGAGGGATCCCAACACAGCGAAGTTAAACATCGGATTAGTGAGTCCCAACTCGAAAATTGATTTAGAGTAATGCCGGCAAGATAAGGCATTGAACATGTCAAAGAACACAAAACAGGTAAATGTCATGGTAGTATCCCTAGCCGTGATCTGATCATCTTGCATTTCTCTAACAAAAATGTACAACGTGCCGATAATAATCATTGCTGCGCTTTGTAACACTCTTCTGATGACATTCTGCGTGAGGATTTTGTCATTTCTTCTTCTTGGTGGCTTATTCATAACCTCATGATCAACAGGTTCAACACCTAACGATTGAGCTGGTGGGCCATCCATAAGAATGTTTATCCATAGAATCTGCATAGCATTCAACGGATTTGGTAGACCGAAGAAAGTTGCCATGGCTATCAAGCTTAAAGCGGCGATGGAAGTAGATAATTGAAACGTCACGAAATTCTGGATGTTGTAAAAGATGCCTTTCCCTTCTTCAATAGCATTTAATATTGTTGAGAAGTCATCGTCGGTAAGAACCATGTCTGCGGCCTCCTTAGCAACATCTGTTCCATTTTTGCCCATAGCAATTCCTATGTCTGCTAATTTTAATGCAGGGGCATCATTCACTCCATCTCCAGTCATAGCAACAATGTCTCCTCTTCTTTGTAAAGCTTTAACAATGGTAACCTTGTGCTCAGGTGTAGTTCTGGCAAATACTGAAACATTATGAATTGCATGACTCAAACTCTCCTCATCCAAGCGGTCAATCTGGTCACCTGTCATTATAGAAGCTTCATTTGTAAAAGGGATACCAATTTGCTTGGCAATGTTTGTCGCAGTAGAAGGAGAATCCCCGGTAATCATAATAACATGTACACCACCTTTCATCAACATGGAGATGGCATGCCCAACATTTGGTCTTGGGGGATCTTTCATACCAATTAAACCACAAAATACCAAATCAGACGGTAAAGCGGTATGATCTTCTTCTTCATTCGTGAACAATTGTTTGTTTTTGGCAAACGCTAACACCCTCAATCCCTCGGAAGCAAGGCCAGTCGAATTCTCGTGGATTTTATCAAAAGCTTCCTTCGTCAAGCTTTTGATGTTTCCAGATTCATCCAAATACTTTGTACACATTTTTAAAATGGCTTCGGTCGCACCTTTAACGTGGGTCTCGGCTTTGCTGATATCACCACCATGCACACATACTGCCATGAACTTTCTCTCGGAGGAGAACGGTAACTCGTAAATTCTTTGCTTGGTTCCCCTTGTATCTTCTAAGCCAAAATGAGGCAAGCACTCCATGACAGCAATGTCTGATGCGTTGCCAACATATTTGTCATCTTCTCTAGAAAATTTTGCATTATTGCACATATTTCCCACCTCCAAAACTTGTGTAATGCTTGGTGTCAATGAATGATGCAAAGTGTTGTCACTTAACTTATCCACGAGTAAAAAAGGACTGTTGAATGACCCCGAACTCTTGAAATCAAAAGCCCAAGTCTTAGTGACTGTCATGTGGTTTTGTGTTAAAGTTCCAGTCTTGTCAGAGCAAATAACATTGACACTTCCCAATGTTTCAACGCTGGGCAACCTGCGCACAATAGCCTTCCTCTTAGCCATTCTCAAAACTCCGAGTGCTAAAGTAACCGTAACAATGATTGGTAATCCTTCTGGGATAGCGGCCACCGCCAATGATACGGATATCTGAAACATGTCTAACCATGCACGACCCTGAATAATACCCAACAAGCAGATTATACCAATTACAATGAAACTAAAAACCGAGAGGTCCTTGCCCAACTTATCCATCGCTTGTTGGAGCGGCGTCTTGGGCTTCTCGATTTCTGACATCATCTCAAAAACAACACCAAACTCTGTCTGTGATCCAGTAGCAATGACTATTCCTGATCCATGGCCATCCCGAACCAAAGTTCCCATGAAGGCAATAGATGTTCTCTCTGTTACTGGTATTTTGTTCACAGCTGAATCCTCCGAAGTTGCAGAAATAGCTTCCACTTGTTTTCTGACAGGCCGGTTCTCTCCCGTCAAATTTGACTCGTCGATGGATAAATGGACTGCCTCCGTCAAACGGATATCCGCAGGAATTCTGTCTCCTTGGGAAAAATGAACCAAGTCTCCCGGGACTAAAGAAGATGCCAACACACTGGAAGTGTTACCATTACGGGTGAGTTTTGCTACTGCAGGTACAAGTTTGTTTAATGCTTGCAAGCTTTGCTCAGAGCGATATTCTTGAACAAATCCAACGGTAACAACAATGGTTATTGCCAATGTAATCGACACGGCATCATCAACATTGCCCATCCAGAAACTGATCACAGAAGAGCCAATGAGCAAAAGAATTAATGGGTCTGAATAAAAGGAAGAGACAAATTTCATGAAAAGAGACTCTTCCTCTTCTGAGCTCAACTCATTGACGCCATGAAGCAGTCTTCGGTTGAGGATGTCTTGGTTGCTTGACAATCCATGATTGGAATCTGCTTGAAGTTCGGTAACGGTATCTGAGACAGAAAGTTGGGAAAATCTTGCTGATGGAGTTGACAGCCGATTTGTCAGGAGCTTTTCGCCTAGTAGAAACGGATTATCGCTCATGATTCAACGCGAGGCAATATTTTCGCTATAGTATATCACCAATAAAGCCGTACCTATTTAGCCCAAGAAAATCCTCAATTCGTATCTGGCGCAAGCTGCAAATTCGAATAGGCAAGTTTCGAACCACTGGCTATATCGATCTGGAAAAGCGAAGCGTAGATATTACCAATGAACTTTGTCCAGTTTTTCTTGCCCAAAAGAGAGTGCTCGCACTCAACAACGGCGCTCACCGCGCGTTCTGGTTTGTCCTGAAAAGCGCAATAATGACACGCCTCAACAAATGAGGAATTCTAGTACTTTCGAATCCAAAAAAAAAAAGAAAAGAAAAAAAACAGAGAAAGATTACGTCTTTGAATAAGATAATTCTCTCCAAGAAATCAAAGGGAATATAATCTTAGGTCTTCCAAATACGCATTCAACAAGAAAAACTGTGCAAGATCGCAAAGTGGCGCAGGGTTTTGCCGTTTGTCTTGAACGGCACGCCGAGCTCAAATGATTGGATTGCTCGCCCAGTGTAATTTAGATTCGAATGACACATTTAGTGGCTATTAAAAACAAGAATGGTAAATAATGAAAATAATAGTTGATCAAACGGAGCCAGTTTTTCCTGTGGTGTTCTAGGGTAATATTTCTGGGACTAATTTCAAAAATAAAGATTTGTAACAAAACTATGATCTACTCCAGTATTAAGCCCCCGTCTATAATTTCTGAGGCTGCTTTAGAAAGTCTGTTCATCACCGCAAGACCATCCCCTGTCTCCTCTACTCCTTCAACTAAGATCAAGTCCACCCCCATCTCATCCACATTGCGTAGCTCTCTGAATAGACTATGGGCCATTTCTGTCGCAGAATTGCCTAGTTCGCGCTCGATTATATTGGGGATGCCCATTTCTTTAGCCAGGGAAAATTGGCTTCCTTTAAGCAAAGCTACCCTTCCTTCAGAATTTCCCAAAAACTCCCTTATGGCTTTGATACCATTGCCACATCTGACAAAAAGTACCACTTTTGCAGTCGGAGAGTAGTGCTTATATTTCATACCGGGTGTCCTAACTGCCTCCAAAGTTCCCGCATTTTTCTTGGCAATTATGAGATCTTTCCATTCTTCCCCGCCATATGTTTTGATGTCTTCAGCTGAAACCCCACCTGGGCGAAGCAACATTGGAGGTTTACAAAGGCCATCGATCACTGTCGACTCAACGCCAACCGAACATGGGCCACCGTCTAAAATGTAGGGAATTCGTCCGTCTAAATCAAATTTGACATGACTCGCTAATGTCGGACTGGGCCTCGTCGAGGCATTCGCAGAAGGAGCAGCTAAAGGGGTGTCACTTAGCGCAATTAGAGCCCTCGCGATTGGATGGTCCGGCATTCGGACTCCGACGGTCTTTTGTCCAGTTGTAACCAATTTAGAGATTGGACTTGTGTTTTCGATGGGAACTAGAATGGTCAAAGGTCCAGGCCAAAACTTCTGCAATAGTTTATTGTAAACGGGTGGGATCTTATGCAGCTCGGTGAGTATAAGTCTTTCCAACTGATCAACAGAAGAGACATGAACAATCAAAGGGTTATCTGCTGGCCTATTTTTTGCGCTATATATTGCTTTCACTGACTCGTCATTGAGCGCAGACCCACCCAACCCATAAACTGTTTCTGTTGGAAATGCAACTACCTGCCCAGGTCTTTTGACTGCATCCGCGGTTATATGAAGGTTTTTTTCAGTAGTTTCATCATTAAATATGGGCTTCTCGTTTGAAAATGAAACAGACTGTTTGTTTACCGATAAAATTTTGGTTTGAATCGACATTTTAATTAAGTTCGTTGGGCACTTTGCCGCTTGCATTGAGTACTCGGTTGCGATAAGTCTGTCTAGACTCTCTCCCTCGATGGCATTGAGATGTCTTGTAGTGCATATAAATGTTTTATGGACGAACAATTATTAATCTTAGTGACCTATTTACGTGAAAATGATATATTCAGATAAGGTGGTTTTTTCCTCGTCATTCAAAAGCTCATAGTACGATTGGAAATTGGCAACATTTTTTGACACGCACTCCTTGAAGAATTGGATCAAGATATCTCGGATGCTTTTATCGGAACTTTCGCCCTCCTCTTCGTCATCAGATTCAATGTATGACCGCAACTTTTCGTAATTAGGCACTCCCAAATCATCCATGTCTTCCCAGCCTTCCTGGTCATCCCCAGCCTCAGGTTTCTCGACCACATAATCTTCGGGGTCAGGTTGCTTTCCTTGAAATCCTAGCTCACCGATTAACAATTTCAAAATTTTATGCGGCACGGAAACTTGTGTAAACTTTGGAGGCCTCACCTTCGCCATTGATCTCGTTATGATGACATCGTCCTCTTCTGGGATAATATCTCCATCTACCTTCAAACTCTCAAGTCTCGCATCGCCGAGAGAATAAATTTTCCCTAAAGCGAGTATATTTTGTTGGATCCTTTCGATTCCCCTTCCCTCTTCGAAAGATTCAAACCAGATGGGCAAAAGAATTCGTAACCCATCCGTCACATTTCCCGAAGCGTCTTTCATCTCCATATTCAATAGCACATCAACCAACATTAATGGTGATGTATTAAGAACTAATTTGCAAAATACCATAATTAAATTCTCAATAGTAATGCATTCTTGAGCAATGGCAACCCTTTTGACAGTTGCTTCGAGAAGCTGGAGGAAAAAGTTATCATCCAAGCAGGATTGAAATCTTTCGAATAACGTAATAACTATCAAACCACAATGCATAGCTGCACTATCACTCAATTCTGGGGAAAGGAACTTTGAGACAATTGCAAGCAATATCTCTAGCCCTGTTTGATTTGTTTGTGGATCGGAATAATTAATGAACAAATTCTCATTCTTTTGCATTAATTTGTTGAAAACCTCGCCCGCATTCTGTAAAATTTGATCGTCGTTTGTCTTCAAAATCAATTCCTTCAAAACTGGGAAGATGTAGAAAAAAATATCATTTGGTAATTCAGCAAAAGGAGAAGCCTCGATTATCGATCCAAGTAAGTCCAATGATAAATACAATTCAGGACTGAACTCGACGCTAGGTTGTGTTAATGTCATTCTCGAGACATCTAAGAGGGCAGGCAACAGCTTTTTACAGACTTGCAAAAAGTTATCCATTCCCACATCTTTTACCAAGCTTTCAAAACATTCAGAGGAATCGATCGTCACTTGCACATTGGCCGGATCCTTAAAAGAAATTTGAAGAATCAAATCCACCACAGAAAGATTTTCCTCGAAATCTGCTTCAAAGATCGAGTGATTGTCGATGCCTATAGCAACACTGATGGCTTCTAAAAGAATAGGAAGCGTATCTTCCTCACTGTCCTCGAAAAGAGCGTAGCAAGCTTTCAAAATAGAAGCTTGCAATTTTTTTCCCAATTTCTGAATCTCGAAGTTCTCTATGTTTCTCCAATATGTGGTACTAATCAATGCACTGGCAATAATTAGTTCCTTGTTGTCTTCTTCGGCAGAATTGGAAATATTTGCGAATATTTTTTCAAGTTCAATTGAACCAAGAGACTCGATTGAGTTTTCTGGGCTAAATTTTTCCAAAGCTTTTGGTATCAAAAGGAAGATTCTTGCGGTAAGCAAAGGATGAGGAGCGTTCTTAGGCGAGATCAATAAAGAGAGACTTTCCAAGTATGGTGTTAATGAAAGCCCATTTTTGAGGGAAGTTGCTTCTTGATTCGAGAAAAGGCCTTCGGATAAGAATAAAAGGGTCTCTTTCTGAACCCAACCATCTAAAATTTCTGCGGGTTGAGATTTGATAAACTCAAAAATTCGAGTTGAGTCTTTACCATTCAACTCAGTGAGAAACTCTGCGATAGAATCACGCGCAGATCCATTTGATGATAACCCGGTCGCGTCTGTAACAAATGCATTGAAATCATCAGTATAATCTTCAATAGTAGCCTTCGGGTACTGTGAACACACAGCCAATGCGGTAAAAAATCGCTCAAACTTTTCTGGGCCTAAAGTCTCAAAAATGCAACACAATCCTTGTAAGACAGAAAAAGTCTCAAAAATGTGGGTGATATGACTAGAAATATACCCTTTAATATCATCCTGCTCTTCGATCTTGACTATCGATACAGATTTCGATTCATCAACAAACAATTCCTTGAATATCTTTGAGGTATACCACAAATCTTCCCCTAGATAATGAACAAGAGAAGAGCGGTCGGAAGGAGAAATTTGTCTCATGAAACTTGAAAGAACCCTTGAAAACACCTGATACAAATGTGATCTTAAAGAGACGTGCACCAATTGGACAGAATCGCTGGATGATGTGGTATTAATCAGCTCTTTGATAAGAGAAAGAAACAATTGGATGGCAAACTTAATGTGACTAATGACAGAAGTTTTACGTTCTTCCAGTTCAAGTGCCTCAGTACTCAGCAAGGTGTTCAAAACCGTGAGGTATAATCTAACCGCACTTATTTTAGTTTCCGAAGAAACATTGGGTTGTTCAAGAAGGTAAGTGATATAACCGATCAATTTGTTTCCAACTCCACCTTCCCAAAACTGCTCTTCACTGATCAAATCATCGAATAAATCGTTAAGCACCGCCAAGCATCCCATGACAGATATTGGGTCTTGGTTTTCAATTGCACGATTATACAAGGTATCAAGAAGGTCGGGCCATTCATCAGGAAAATCAGTTGCTGCTATTTGTACAATAACATAAGCACTACCCGATCTAATTCTGGAAGAAGTAGATGACGTTGCAAGCATGATTAAGCCTTCACGTACGAAAGACTTAGTTTCTTGTTGAATTGGAGGCCCAATAAACAGCGGAAATCCCATAGACCAGAATTTAGGCACTAAACGTTTCAAGTGAAGCAAGCATGACTGTTTCACGTCGATCGGAAACGAACTTTCATGTGCACAAGACCGAACAAGCTCATGAGCGACTTGAGACGGATTTTCTGCAGCAAGTCTATTAAACTCCATCTCAGCTCCAATCCTCACATTGTTGTCAGAGCTATTTTGGCTCAAGACCAAATTTATGAGAGTTGATGTCCCATTCATTACTGCGGAGATGGTTTCGAAGTAGTGAAGATAATTGGGGAAATAACTCTTGACTTTGGAAAAAAACGCGCTCACGTGCTTTAATAAATGGCCGTGGATCTCACGCGATAGTGGTTATGGAGCGGCAAGGTGGAAAATCGAGAAAAAAAAAGCTCGTTTATTTGATCTAAATAAGTTCAACATTCTAGTGCAACGGAATCAACTTGAATTTTGTAGCTCCTGTATCTTCTGTAATATATAGCTTATATGATCCTTCATATTTCTACAACTTTTTTATAAGTGAGTCCCCGGCAGATGCTCGCCGGCTCTTCTTTTTTTTATAATAGCAATAGGTATTTTGTGATAAGAAAAGGCTTACCACTTTAGATCTCAAATTACCCCCAATAAGAAATTCACCAATATTATGTTCCCAGATTAACTTTCATTATTTCACTTTTGGTAACGTTTGCATCGAATGTCCACCTAGAAATGTGGGCGTTCCCAGCAACAAAACTCGATCGCGGAGTTTCGCCTGCACATAAATTCACATGTTATCAGGGATCACCCCCCACTTGCCCCCACGTACTCACGAACATATTCTATCACCACCTAAACCAACATGGATTCACTCGAAGGGCGGGATTTAAACGGTGTTTTTAAAGCTGCAAATTTTGCAGTGGCCTCTTTGGCAGTATGTGAATCGAGATTTGTCGATATTTGATCTATCTATACTAACCAACTAGGTGTTGTCTGGGATCTCCCAGCTTTTCAGTGGAATGTAAGTAATTCTTGCTTTGTTCCTGGAATCTTCATTAATTGTTACTAACAATCCAGTCAGTCTGTACGTTGTTTTGTTTTGGTTTGATAAGCTGAAAGATTTTTCAAATGCCAGGCCCGGCGATCTGCTTTATTCTTTCTCAAGTGAATTTAATACTAACCATAGTTTATAATTGGCCTTTATATAATTGCATTCGGATCAGTTATTGGTTTCCTTGGTATGTTACAAACGCTCATTTGCACCCCTATCTTCTCCTGGCTATATACTAACTATGCAGAATTTTCTGTTCCTTCGGAAGCGTATACATATGGCCTGTTCCTTTTCTCATTCATTGGCCGTGGTATCTGTAAGTGTTTTTTTTTTTCTTTTTTTTTCGCTCAATTTATCTCAAACTTATTACTTGTGACGTTTCCATACTAACTTTAAGTCTACACTTTGATCGGTGCCAGTATCAATGGTGCCAGTTGGTTCAGGATTTTGACTAGTCTCTTGATATTTATTATCGGTTTGGTTTACATTGCATTGGAGGCCATTCCCAGCATTTCTCCACCAGAAAATATGAATCCGGAGAGTATTGCTATTGGTGTGCAAGACGAGGATATTGTGTAGGTCGACAAGAAACTCACTTTATTGGTTTTTGATTTGAAAATTTGATGGAAACTCGACACTTGCACGTCAACAAGAGAGAGACATATACACGATGTTGTCTATATAGATCACAATTATACATTTTAATCGAATTTGTTTCTGGCATAAGCAGTTTAACCGTGCCCTAACAAAAATGAAAGCAATATTTTAAACAGTTATGGATTTTATCTGTAATCATTACATGTTGAACTAGCTTCTGGTAATAATGTAATTGATTCCTCGGATAAGTATCACTAGTAGTCAATGCTGATCTTAAAGTGTTTGGAATAATAGTTTTAATGACGGTTTCTTCTTTTAGTTTAAAGTAATTATTTTGTTGACTAATTAACCATAAAAATAATTCATTCCACGTGCTGGTGCTTATTTCTTCTTCTCAGTTGATGACCTAAAATCTAGTACATGTAGCCTCTGGGCTGCATGGTGTTGGCTAGCGCGAGTTTAATTGCAAAGATACAGTAACTCGCCATATGTTCGCGTGAGAAAGCGCTCATGTTGACGCAAAGCCACCCTCTTAATGTGGGGCACCATCCATTGGAATTTTCTTACATGCACAAATCTGTTCTTTTACTTCCTTGGATATTATAGTTGAACACATTTCTAACTAAACATACACATATTTGAGAACATTCTTGTTTGGTTTTTTGGGCTCACCAATGGCTCACACTTTGCTAAGTCAACACCTTGGCTCGTCCTCAAACGTACCAAGCGAGAGTTCCCCAGACAATAAGGTCATACAAATACCCAAATCTTCATTCACTGCATTTAGGCTTCTCTATGCTACTTCTGCTGAAATCAGTCATTTGTCTACCTCTGTTTTTCTCGGAAAAGTGCCCGATGCGTGGATTAAACTATCTAATAAACCACCCCTCTTTTCTAAAAAGAAATCACCCAGACATTCGACAAGATCTTGGATTTCCAATACTGCTTTGAATGTCAAAAAACGTGTTACTAAATACACAGTTTCCGGCCCTTTAGGCCTTGAAAATATCGGGTCTATTCCAGAAAGTTCCCTAGAAGACATAAATCAGCGCGTCCTACCTTCTGAAATCTGGGAAGGCACATCTGTGGAGAGCTCATCCACGAATGAAACCGAACACGGTCTGAGAAATTCACACTCAGCAGTATCAGATATTGTGTCACTCGATAGTGCACATTTTGACAATTTATTGTATGGTAAAACTTCCAGAAATACTGTAACATACACACAGGAGGACGTGAACGAACGATGCAATGGCATTGACCTTCCGAAGAATGATTCTTTCCTTGATCCACTTTTTCACCAGGGCATTAATCTGAAAATTTTCGGCGAAGTGAGCCAATCCAAAACCAGACTACAAGCAGAAGGTCTGAACCCCCCTCTGGAAAACATCCCCTTGAAATCTGGCAATATAGATGCCAGTTTCATTTCTGAAATACATACACCAAATGAACATGTGACTGGTGATGCAAAGGTTTTAAATATAGCTAATCCAAAGCTAAAGTCAGACCGGAAGTTACAAAAGAAATCCGATATATCTAACCGCAAAAATGTATTCCAGCTAGAAGATCTTCACTCCGAGCTGTCTGAACCAAAATTAAATTCAGAACATCCCAAGATGTTGTCTCTATCTTCCGAAAAAGAGATAGGGAAAATAAGTGAATCCTTTTCTAATCACAAGAAGCATAGCAGAGGTGAAGGTAATGTTCTCAAAGTCCAATTCGCAGATCCAAACCCCGAGGAACTGATGATGAATGACCACTTGAAAAAAGAATACGTTATTGCAGAGAAGGAACATTATCGTACCATTAGACGAATACAGTCCTTAGCCCATGATTCAAAGGGAAAACCCCTTGTGAGGAGCTCAAAGCTCAAGTTGAAGCTTGTTGACAACATATTGCGGAAACGGGCAAGTGGAGAAATTATTCGCGTAGACAAAATGCTTGTCATGATCAAAAAGGTTCAAAAGCTTTCAAGCACCCCAAACTTCAATGTGCGAGATGGCTTGAATACTTTTATCCACGATCACTGGAAAGAGTACTTCGTGGTATTGAAGACAACTGACAACCATCAGGTCCCTTTACACGTGCAATTGTTCGAGGTTAACAAAGGAAAAAACTTCAAAAGTAAACCTGAACATTCCTTTAATCTCAGCAAAAGTCTAAAAGCGGGGTTCTTCTCGCTCGCAGATAAGACCATCAGTGTGACAGATCTCTCCGAAGACGTGATGAAAATTTTCATTATGAACACAAAGTACACCACGGTGGCATACAAATGGCTTTACATGATTAACGAAATTTTGGATGATGATTTATATTCTATGGTGAAGATCCATCTTGCAGGCGAAAGCATCCAGATTAACATTAACATTCCTCCCAGCCTACTCAAAAAGTCACTTCAAACTTCAAACTTCTTAAAATTATATTCGCAGTCAACTGGGTATATTGTGGAAACTGATGTTCTTTTCACATATTTAAAGTCCAAAATCGACTTGCATCTTCGGGGTATTAGTAGTCACCACGTTAGAGCTAATTCATGGGCTAAAAGAAACCCCAATCCTACTTTTTGTTTCAAATTTTATGACAGAATTGAGTGGGCTCCTTTTAGTGGCAAATTACTTCTTCTTCAAAGTCAACTTTTACGAGACGAATCAACTCTTGAATACAGACAAATGACAAAGGTGCCCTTATTTATACGGAACTCAGAGGGCCGAAAAATTACTCGCCCTTTCCCAATTGAGGGGTTTCTTGCACGAATTACCAACTCATCAGGAAAAGAGTATTCTAAGTTTCGAGCCTTCTACAAAATTCAATATTTTTTCTCCTCGGAAAATATTCTTTTCTTTTCGTCATTTTTTCGTGGTCTTCCTCCTTCTCCGAATAACGAGCTTTTAAAGGAAAACGTGAATAGGGAACTTTCATGTCTACTGTTGCCCGACGTTTACGTGAAGAATCCATATGAAATTAACGAAGATGAGCATATCCAGTGGCTTCTGGATACTAGTTTCGAAAAACTTGACAACGAGGCAGTGGAGGAATTTTCTAGAAAGCTACAACAAATTGTCGGTGCAAGAGCCATGGTGGATTTGTGCGCAATATCCGAAGTTAAACCTGTTCCGTTTCATGATATTCAAGCGCGTCATCTCTATTTCCAACTGTACTTGTGGTACTCCAGTCCGAAAATTCTCGAGGATAAGGATATTGTGGATAGTTGCTTTGAGATTGAGCTTTATAATGGAAGCAGTCTTAAATTACTTGCTCCCCTGAGATCAATTCGTGACGAGTGGGTTAAAAGACTAAAAAATCTAGTTACCTACTGGCGGGAGTCTCAATCTCAGCTGACAATTGCAGAGACTTTCAGTAAACTCAACAACATGGCAAACCTAAATCTGGAAGACTACGTCGATTCAAACCTTTCTTTTGGTCCTGATAGTCTTGAAATAAAAAAGTCTATTGCCAATGGGACTACTATCACCACTTCTACGATGGCTATGTCCACATCTATCTTGTACTCTGGTTATTTGTATCAAAAACAAAAGAAGCACTCAAACTTTTCTCGATATTTCGTTGTGCTTTGTCCAGGATACCTTCTCATCTTCACCCTCTTTAAGCGCTCAAAAGTTACTGGTGTATGGAAAAACAATCCATACTTCGAGAGGTATATGACTATACCCATCTCAGAATGTTACATTTATTCCGAAAGTAGTGCACAACTAGATCTTGTTGATTCCCATCAAGTTAAATCTCCAGGTGAGTGTGATTTACCGCGATTATACCCTGATGGCTGGAAGTCTTCCGAAGAAGAGTTCATGAGATGTTTTTCTATTTGGTTTGGCGGTAAAAGAGCTTTGAGGCATGGAGCTAGGAATCTGGGGTTGAACTCCGTACAAGTTTCTCCGACTCCAAAAAACCCAGGTATTGTGCACATGACACGTAAACTGGGTATGACGGGTAAAACTCTTGTTTTTTTAGCAAGATCAAGACAAGAGAGAGAGAATTGGGTGCATAATATTCTACAGGAAATCAACCGATTTTCTAGCGAGTAGGACTTAAGTCAACATATTATTCAAATACAATTCACTGGTAATTCGACTAAATTCTATGCTTGTGCATAACCTCATTGATCAACTCGATGTCTGAATCCGAATCTGAATCATTATCGGAGTCAAGAGCTTTATCGGATAACTCTCTGTCCGCAAGAGAAATTGGGAGAATATTTTCCCTTTGTGGTCTGATTATATTCAAAGGGCTTGTAGGCTCAGTATCATATAAATTCGTATGAGGCTCCGGAAATGGCATTAGTCCAATTTTCATGAGCTCTTCTTCAAAATTATCTGAACGCTCACGCCAAATTTCTCTTGGCTCTATGATCAGAACTGAGGATATTCTTGGATCAGCCCGCTCTTGAAAGAAATTAGCTCGTTGAGGCGAATCTTTGGAAACTTCCTCTTCGCCCACTGTGACTTCCGAAGAAGCTTCAACCTCGAAATCAGATACATCAATGGAAGACGTTATCACATCACTGGGAAGCAAGAGCAGAATATCGGATAACGCAATTCCCCATTTCTCAATTACTGCGTCAATCTCTGAGTTCAACTTCAAAGTCGGCACCTGTCCTTTTGTTGTGACGAATTGAATAACTGAGGTCTCGGGAGTCGTAATGGTATAGTCTCCATTTAGTGGAAACAATGTTGGAGAAGGCCCTTCGGTTTCCATCACGATGAAGTTGGAAAATAAGTAGACAATAAGTTGAGAATACTCACTTCCTCCATATGCCACTTGAAGTCTGTCGACTAATCTCAAAGAACCTAAAGAAACTAAAACCACAAGATTGAAGTCTGAGTAACTGTTTATCATGTGTTTAATGAAAATATTTTTCACTTCCTCAAGCAGTTTCATATTCGTATTGCTGTTTGGAACTGCTTCTTCAGATTCCTCAGCCGTAGTTTCAACCAACAGCTCTTGGATTTCATTGGAAAACATTTGGCTCTGGTGAGAGAATCGCCCTGCAAAAGATATTGGTCTCAACAGTTGATTGTCTTTAAAGTAATACCTTGAAACCCGGTTTCCCACCCCATATACCAACGAATTAGGTGTTGGTGACCGCTGGTGTGGGCTTTCTGTGGATATTGTTGATAGTTTTACAGACAACATCACATCTGCCATTAGATCTGAGAGTATTTCTTTTTCCATTGGGTTAACGGGGTGATGTCTTCCTTCCAGGACACAACACCTTCCTCGACATACGGGTAGCACTTTGCTCTCTATAGCAGTTTCGGAACTAAACTTTGTAAAGGTACCTGCTTTAATTGATTTCTCAAGAAGTATATCCACATTTGCACGGAGGCATTCGCCATGAATGCAATCTCCACATTCGAGCGGTACTAATTTCTCAGAGTCAAGTTTAGTTTCCAAAACATCTTTGCAAATGAAACAAGTTTCGTTATTAATGTTTGATTCAATCCTTGATGAAGTTGTGAAATAAGGCTTGATTTTGGGGCCCGAGACTGTCTTGGCAGGAAGAAGCTGAAGCTTGGCGGTGTTCGGGCCAGACTTTTTTCTTGGTGGAGGAGGTGGTATATTCCAGTCACCAAACACCATGCCAATTTGGTTATCTAAAAGGTTATTTACCTCATTATCATGATCGAGAACATCTAGTGGAGTTAAGAAAAGTTCGTTTTCTTGCTTAATGTGTCTTACCGATCCAGGCGTCAGCGTTGGAGAGTTCAGAAGAGAGGGTAGTCTCGGTGAGCCTTTGGGAGTCCTTTGCAAAGAAGCATATGCTGGGGTAGACTTTCCTGACAGAGAACTTGACATACGCCAGAGTTTGTCTCTCCAGTTTGACTTTTGTTTTGGAGACAAATTTTCTGGCGAATGAAGCATGATTTGTGGATAATAAAAAGGGAGAAAGTCGAGGAAGATCGATTAAGCAAAACCTAAAATTTTAAAAAAATTATTGAATAGTGTAAATCCAACGGTTTTTATTTCTTCAAGAAAGGGTGAAAGAAATTCTTGAAAGCCGGCGCATATAAAAACATCTCAAACATTGATGAGTACGGTCGAAGTTTGAGCTGTGTGTATGCCTATTGCCTTTTTGGGATAATTGCATGCATGTCTGTAAGTTAGGCATAATTATTGTGCGTGATTTTTTGGTTTGTTATCTTTTTTGTCCGAGAGGGAACCAACAACCTCGGCGTATACTTTGAACCTACAAAATCTTTTTGGCAACTATTAAACCTCTTCAGTTTGCTTTTCGGTGAATTAAATTCAGTCATCAAGCCAAAAAGCGTCAAGTATATTGGTTTGCGGGGGGGTCTAGCTGATTGGAAATCTCTATTGAAAGTGTTGACTTGAGGTTATCCTGTATCTACCAAGTCGAATTTCTTGTTTTCAAAACTCTGAGTTCGGAATGTTAGCTACATGTCGGAATCAACTCAAAACTTCATGCGGGTTTGAGTACATCAGTATGCATGTGTGAACTCACAATATAACTCAAGGCGCGGAAGAGTTATTGAGAAGACAAGATCTTGACTTAAGAAATGAAGGTTTCTTTGGAAGAAAGCCAAACCACATGATTTAAACTTGGATTCTTAGATTTTAAACTTGAATGTAATGGACTTGTACTTTCTGTAATTTTGGATTTTTGTGACACGTTTGTTAGTTTTAATTTTATACTTTGGCGTGGAATTAAATTGTGAACTGCAGTTAAATTTTTGGTTTTTCGTTAATCGTATAAATAATTAATTTGAACTTAAAGTCTAAGAATAGAAAAAGATATACACTACTTTTAACCATAATATTGTTTAGTTTCATAGTACGCATTTTAAACGATCCTTTCGATATAAATGGCTTAGGGGACTCTTGTTAAAAATGAAAACATAATTACGCATGTTGGTTCTCATTTGGAGTATTTCAAGGAGAGACACCTGAAGCCATGCTAAAAGAAGGCTTGATATTCATTATCACATATTTTGGAACATTTAGTAAACTTATACATTGATCTAAACAAAAAATAAAATGTACGTGTGTGCTTAAGATGTCCACAGGAATCAGACAAGTGGCATCAAGGTTAAAAAAGATAGAAAGGTACATAAAACCACCATCTGTCTAAGAGAAATCCAAATCTAATAGTGTGAAAAAACGTTTGTTTTACCTAGGAGCCCAAGGACTTGCTGAAAATCTAATTAGTTGGAGAAAGTGAATTAAAAAGAAGTCCATTATCAACATATGAAAACAATACCCTTATCATTTTGAACATTTAGTCTTTTCTTCAGTTCATAAGTCTAAGTTCATGGGAAAAGAAAAAAAAAAGTATCAATAAAGAAGTGGAAATAATCCAAACACTATTTGAAGAATCTTATGTTCTTTTTTTTTTTTTCTTTTTTTTTTTTTTAAAATTTACTTCACCATCTGATTTTGAAATTTCAAGCTACACATCTGCTTAGCCCCAAAAGAAGCAGCTTTAAAAATTTAATGTTGTTTATCAAGAAGATACAAAAGACTCGAATCTTGGTCTTCATTATACTATTTGGTAGTCTTGAACGGAGGTTAAAGACAATATTATTTGTGATCTGTTTCTGTCAATGTCGCGCGACATTCAAGATTCGAAGTTGATAACGAATGCCGTGATCAAATGGTTAGAATTCGGCTGAAATGTCGCTAAGAAATTACCTCAAGTTACAACAAGACTTTTGATTTATAGGTTTTAATTTACGAAACTTTTTTGGTGGCATTTGCAAATACAATTAGTTGCCGGACCTCTAGAGCGAACACATGTTTGATAAAAGGGGCTTTAGACACCCGTACACCAAGACATACATCAACTATCCCCGAATTCAAACCTTCTGTAACTAAGTTCGACTACCAAAGAATAATGAGCAAAAAAGATACTGACGACGTTTTGGACTTCATCAATTCTCTTCCAGATTCAAAATCCAATACCCCAAAACCCAAAAGCAAGATTTCCGGGTCTAATGACGACTTTTTGGAATTCTTGGACGAGCTCAGTGCACATGAGAAAACATCCAAGCCTGTAGGAAGTTCGAAAGGTAAATTCGAACCAAAGAAGAAACTTGATGGTACCACCACCCCACAAAAAAAATCAGATTCTTATACACAGGGAAATAATGAGGAAAATAGTATTCCTGTCTTGGCACAAGAGGTGCCAAATGCTGTTGGAGCTGTGCCTAAAAGTCTTGAGCTGGAAAAGAACGTTAGTGAGAGCCCAAGCAAAGTTTCCCAAGGGGGTGTTGGCCTTTCCGAATCTTCTGAGCCAGCTACCGGTGAGGTGCTGGTAGACCCAATCGCATCCATATCGTCTTGGTGGAACTCTGAGGGCTCCTCAAAAGTTTCGTCACTTTGGGGCTCCATAACATCGAATGCCCACCAATTGAGTGAAACTACGTATCAGATTGCTTCGAGCACGTCGCAGCAATTGTCACATCAAAGACACAAATTTCTTACCGAAAACAGTGATGTAGCTGGTACTGAGCAGATTTTGCACATCACGGATAAGTTAAACTCTATCTTAACTACGATGTCTGAGCAAATTAAAGACGGCTTGATCGACAAAGAGGATGAACTAATGAACATCCTTCTCATTTATGATTTGAATAACATCAATTACTTGGATAGCATTTGTGCTCTGAAGTTCAACAAAGTCATGGGCCAAGTCGAGGGAGGAATTAAGACAACTGTCAGCAATTTCAACCATAAGCACGGGCAATCAACCAGCTCTAAGTACTATGACTTGGGTATGTTTAGTGGAAAAGCAATTGATGGAGAAAAATTGTGTTTTGCCAACTTAGATGGCTCGATTAAAGACTACTTGAAGATCACAGATCTTGAGCAACTGCAATTATCAGCTGGAGAGTCCGTGGGTCACGAGATTAACAAGTCTAATGTATTCATTGCGATACAACCGATCACATCTGGAAATATAGACCAACAGCTGAGCGAAGAAGATAGCCAAGGTCCAGCCTTCATTGAGGCCAATAACGCGAATTCGTTTTCTTTCACAATGATTTTGAAAGATATCACCAATAACATTACGGTTTTAAGTAAATCTCAACCCTTCCCATTGAGATGGGCAAGATGGGTTTCGGGTCAGCATGATGATGTGGATGCCGTTTTTGGGTCCAATGAAGATGAAGAATCTGTTGATCCAAGTGAATGGGTGAAAGAATGGATAGAAGATGGTTTGGGGTTGACTTTTGCTGTTTTGGCACAGGAATACGTCACGAGAAGAATGGGCATTTAAAAAATGCAGATTTTTTATGAAGAATAATGAAAAAAAAAAAAAAAAAATTTTTTGATAAAGCTTGTATTTATGGGTCTATTAATTAAAACACTTACTTCGGTATATCGCCTCACTGCATCGCTTTACAACTCGAAGAGCCCATCAATAAAGGTCTGCAAATTCGGCAACGTGAGGATGCACAATACAGCGAGTTGTAGCAGCAGCAGCAGCAGCAGCAGCGGCGGCGGCAGCAGCAGACAGAGTGTATTGAGAGGTGCAATTAGCTTGAAAAGAAGAAGTGGGAGAAGTAAATGTTGAACCGGTGTTGGAACCGGTCCCAGAACCAGTTCCAGAACCGGGCTCCTGATATATAGAGTCACTCCCTTCAGGTAGGTGGACCTTGCTGCTTTTTTGCATTCCACAAGAGTAATAGTTTTGCATGATAGTGTCCAAGCCCTCATCATCCACAGCTACCAACTTATTTGCCCAGTCGACGACAAAAGGCGAAAGCTCGATTGCAGAGTGAAGAGCAATCTTATCCCGATAAGATGACTCATCCACCAACTCTAAATCAGGGACAAACTGTTTTAATTTTGATTTCGTTTTCACCTCAACATTGCAAAACAGATGGCTTGGTGATGCGAGCAACGCAGGGAAAATCCGTTCAAAGCTGCGATTGTTTTGTGGATGTACGTTCATACACTCCTCATGGATAAATGAATAAGTTTCGTACAGAGGTAATCTGTTTGTGCGAATATCCAAAAAGTAGCGGGTGTCGTGGTTCGCCAATCGTTCGAGTAGATGACGGGAAAGCTTGGAGTTTGAGTTGTGGAAAAGGGTAAGTGTAGGGGAGGCTGAGCCCGTGATCAACCGGGCAAATCTAAGCATCGCACGGAAAAACACAGAGGCGCAAAGTTCGGGGGAAAAGAAAAAAAAGGAAAAAGAAACCTGAAATAGGGGCGACCTGATTAACGGGACTTTTGGCTTTATCAGAGTGAATATTTATGACCTTGACTGTTGAAGCAAGTTCCAATGAAGGGGACAAAAGTAATAAGCGTGAATTGGGATGATATTGGGGAAAAACGCAGATCGAAGAAGGCGAGCAGGCTAGTATTTATTGAGCACTCCATGGTCGCATATGTATACGATAAGAGGGGAACGATACGCTGACATGGACTGCATATTATACAAAATCCCAAAGATAATCCGAACCACGCTTTTCTCCTGGGCACGCGCTCAACAAAGGATGCAAAGTACCAATAAAATTACCCCCTTCATCTCCCTCTCAAAAAATTAGACATCGTGGCCGACCTGAAAAGTAAGCCTGGACGCGCCCTTCCTCTAATTTGAAAGTCGATTTTAGTGAAAAAAATGTCAGGTCTATGAAAAAAAAATTAACTTTTCAGGACATGTCCTTATTTATGCCCCGAAATTCCACATCCCCTACATGAATATGGACCGCGTTTTCGCCTCGGAGATCCAGCATTTGTCTGCTCGACTTGGAACTCCAGGACTTTGGAACAAGGGAGAAAATATTATCAGCTTTTTTTTTCCTTGTAACATGAATACGCGTCCCCTCGTGACTTCATTGAGAGGACGAAAAGAAAGTTTGCGCGGTTCGTCATATCCTTTGAAAATCAATTTTAAAGGACTTCTAGCCACAGTATTCAAGGGGATGAATTTTTTCATGCTTTGATGGTGTTTTTCGATCCTTCTTGCATCTTCTCTAGTGACATCTTCAGCCCCCTGTTCACGCTCGGTTGTCGATATACACAAATGTTGAGAGCAAAGATACGATTACGTTCGGGGATATTATCTGCCCTGAAAGCCTGCATTCGAGCCTTAGGGTACGCGTCAAGGAACTCAAATTTGTCAATAGAACCCTCAAATTTATCTTCTCGTTTAATTTCTGGCCCTCTTCAAGACAGCAAACAAAACAAGGTGGTTGAAGACGATGAGAGGCATGCGAGCATACCTGTACTTTTATCCAATTTTCTTCACAAAAGTTCCATGAAGCGTGGTGTCAAATGATGCCATGCCCATCGAAGAAATAAGAGAAGATAAGTCCCCCTGTATTATTTGTTGAGGGAATAAAAATATTTTCGAGCCAGCTTAAGTGCCATTTTCGTTATTAGGTCCATCCATTTTCAGTGACACCCTAATCGCCATTTTGGGTGGTATGTTGTTGAACCAGCCCTTTTACAAACGAGCACCTTTCATAATTATGAAGGGAGGAAGCGCGAAACCCCGCGGCATACATTCAATTGCAGTCACCCAACCGAGAATCGGATCCTGTTATAACTTTAGTAGCTGATAAAATTCCCCATGGCGAAACCAGTCTCATCAACGGAGCAAACATCACTTTTCAATTCCGAATTCCATGATGGTATTAAACCAATATTTTTTTGTCTCACAGTAAGCACGGATATAATCATCACGGCTAGCAATCTTAAAGACCAGTAGTTCGGTTCAAGTATCTTGAGAGCCAATTATTCCCTGATTGTGAGTGGAGGAAATTGTTGCCGGGCTGCATTATTAGCCATTTTTCGAACTGCCGATGCTGCGGAGGCAAACCGAAAAGGTAGAGTATCCATTTCTTCAACGAATCCTCTTCGATTGGTGTCATCAACTGTTTGTTTTTGAACGATTGAAGCTTGTTTTGTCGTCCGTTCCCGTTGCCTGTAATTGAGCGCGCCACCTTTTGCTAAATCACGAACGGATAAGGTTGGATTTTTTTTTTTTCTTATCTAAAAGAATAGCATCCTTTCTCAAATTTCTGGGATTAATTTTATCATTCGTATTTCATCAAATTTTTTAAGCTTGTTGTTCAAAAAAAACAAAATATGAATTTTATTTGGCCCGGTGAGTGGGTTTATACTAAAACAAAGATTGAATTTCTAATTATCTAAATGTATTTTTCTATTCTATTCTATTCTTTTTTTTTTTGTTATTCTAAATTTACAAATATGAATTTTATTTCGATATTCCTACTGAAAAAGCCTTAATTGTCTCATCTAATTTTTACAAGCCGAATTTCTACGGATACAAGCTCAAGGTTTTTGGTAATAATTTGGTTCAGGCTGAGGCGTAAATCAGAATCAACGTTCATTAGGGAGCAAAGGTCTCTGCTTAATACACATATCAAAGCTTTAATTCAGAAAGATCAACATGAAGCCCCAGACCACCAAAAAATAATTTGGTGAAGTTAAAAAAAAAAAAAAAAAAAAACTGAAACAATTCTCTTTTGCATGCATTTTTCTTCAAGGATCACACGTGCTATACACAAGTGTGCGGTGAAGAAACAGACACTCATTCTATTTACCCCCTAATCATTAGGTCACTTCGAAACAGTCTAGATTTTTATCTGTAGTACTATAGTGTACACACGGAACTGATAGGATTGCAAGTTTTTTTTTTCTTTTTCTTTTGCGCAAGATGACGTGTAAACTCGAGCCTCACGAAAAGGTGTGTGTAACATATGAAAGTTTTCGCTAGCAATTGCAAGTCTCGAACCGCCACAGCCTCCAATCGAGGAGATTTTTATTTATTTCGATACCAGTCTGGCTCAGTTCTATTACTCCGATCAAATACTCATTTCTATTCTAGTTTCAAATCAGTTTTCTTTCATAGAAGTTTCTTTGTATCAAACCACAGGAGAATCGAATCTCAGGGATAAGTCATCATAACCAATGTAAATGACATTGGATACTGTTTTATCTCAATACTGTTTTATCTCAAAATTTTATGTTTTGTAGACATCAGGACGCTTATGAGAGAATACTGGCAAGTTTATGCGAACACTCTCCAAATGTTCTAGATCAAGCTCTGCATCAAAAATCTGATAATAGTCCCCTTCCTCATCAACCCCTTGGGAATCCGATATTTCACGGTACGTGGGCCCCTTTGCCAAAACATCACCCCATGGTCCAATGATGATGGACTGTCCATAACTAATACGCTTTGTACGTTTATCCGGTGATCTGCTCCCTGAATCCTTATCTATCTTCGGTATATCTGCGTAAACATCATGTTCTCCACACTGAGCCGCCATTACTACATAGCACTGAGAGTCAATAGCACGAGCACGTCCTAGCTCCAACCAATGTGCCTCACCAGTTCTTGTGGTAAATGCTGAAGGATACGTGAGAATATTCGCACCTTTTTCTCTGAGACGATTCGACAATTCAGGAAAACGTATATCGTAACAGATTGAAAGCCCGACTTTGAAATCGGGATGTAAGTTCTTACATAATGGAAAAGGGTCTAAGATTTTGTTACCTGCTTCGACAGACTTTGATTCCTGCAAAATTGGGCCATTGGGAATATTTATGTCAAATAAATGTATTTTCTGATACCTGTGTTCAACTTCTCCCAGGCTTGATATCCATAATTGGTTGTTTTGAACCTTTCGTTCGGCATTCTCCCCAGAGGTTGGCTCATGTACACCAACAGCAACACTTAGGGAATTGAGCGGATCAGTTGAATGCACATTCTTCAATTTTTCACTAATTATATCTATGAAGTCGCTTTTTGTTTTCTTGGCTAGTTGTACTGAATGGGATGCATCCCTAGAGATATAGTCTGATGCCTCGGGAAGAAAGAGTACTTTAGCCCTGAGCTCAATTGCACGGTCAATTAATTTTGAAACAATGTGAGAATTTCCTTTTACGTTGGAAGATGAGCACATCTGTCCGACGGCAACCCTGATTTTCGAGCTCATGTCACAAGAATGATGTTTTTAAACAGGTTCAGGTTAGTTTGGAAAGAGGTGTGAACGGAGCAGCTGAAGAGTGGTCGGTATCATGCAAGATCACGCGCACTGGCGATTGAGATAAGATATGGCTTGCGGAGTACCTGTTGTGGATGAGGTAAATTTGGATGTGTGTCTACACACCTTATTCATAACTAAAAAAACATGTTTTTTTTTTTCTTTAGTTTATTTAAAAACATCTCAAAATTGTGCATTTTAACCTAGTCCTTATTCACTGAACCAGCAGTAAATATTTCCTCGGGTGGATTTAGCGTAGCCTCGCGAGGGACCTGGCTGTGGCGTTTTGGAACCTGCGGGGAAAACCCCCCGATCGTCGTTTGCAATTGACATAACTTTATTTTGCTCACCACTGTTAAGGAAAAAATATTTTTGTCTTGAAGAAAATGGTCTAAAAGCGTAATTGTTGCTTGTTTCAGGGACCCAGCACTTGGAAGCAGTTTTGAGTGAGTTTATGCTGAGCAATTGTCTCACCATTATTTGGAGTCAAGTGTGACTGGAATGTTTTTAAGGAAGGTATAAAAATATTGATGAGGCTCGAGATTTTGATTCTTAGAGTCCAAAACTACACAATTAAGGAATGGTAAGGTTTGCGGCCAAGAAGAGCAATTTATACATTCCCCTAGGTCCCCACTCCCCCAGATTCCGGTTGGCCGGAGTCCAACATTTTGAGTTAAACCGTTAAACCGATTGCGCAGACCGGGTGAGCGGATACAGTAAAATATTAGTTCTTGACTGCACAAATACGATAAGGGATGACTTGAGAGCATTTTTTCCAAATGGAGGGGTGAATAATGGTGCCCCGCATTAAATCAAAATACTAGAAGGATTAGAGGAGGGGCTACAAGTCGGTGTACCGGAAGCTTTAACCCAAGACTAATAAATGTAACAAGCAGGACAAAGCATGCACTTACTATACTACCTCTTAAGCGAGAAGCATTTTAATTAGATATCAATAGTTCTCATTAAAAAAAAAAGGCATGAGAAGAAATTTGAACTTCTTTTAGTAGAAACTTTGATTCTGTTGAATTTTATCCCGTGCCAACTTGTTCCTCGGTTGAGGGGAAGCAAGGCTTGGGACCACGGGCCTATGGTTGCGAGGTAATGAGGGTCTGTGGATTAACGCGTCACTCACGTATTCTGGCGTCCATCGGGACGCGGAGGAATCTCGGAAAAGACGTAGTTAAGAGCCAAGACCACCAGGAAGAGACAAAACAAGACCTTTCTAAATGATTTTTTTTCTATATATTACATTATATGTATAATAATCAATAATATTTACTATCAAGTGAAATATACTTTCATCGTCATTACTTTCTGTGATCCTACTATTGTTTGTGTATCACATGACTCATTGATCTCATACACTGCTGCCTGCACATGAAGTAAAACATAACCTCTCTCTACAGCAAGGCATTTAAAGAGTCTCATTATTATTCATAATCCTTGCCAATTAAAGTTCTAGCTTCAATAGCTACGGTTGAAAATTATTGAAAAGCTTGTTGTCTTCGAAAAAGATGGTTTTCCGCAAACTTTTGAGTTCATAATTGCGACAGTACTGTATCTGTTCTGCGTGGCACCCCGCAATTTTCACCGCGCGGTCCACGCTTTTACTCGCACAGGTGAATAACCAACCTCCTCGGGCAAAATACACCATATCTTATTTTGTACTGACTATTTATTCACGGCCAAAGAAGTTTTTTCATCAATTAATAAGCCGAAAAAAAAAACCAAGAAAGAAAGAAGGCCAAACATTCGCACAAACACGATGGGTACTGGATGGGAGTTAACGAGGCATCTCCGAGACAATATCTTGAAATATGCGTCATACCCTCAAACTTCAATAAGCATAAGGCAGATGGTCCAATTTGGCCCCTCACCGTCTCCGGGATCAATATTTCTTGCTTCTCAATTTATTGTGGAGGAGCTTCCTATTCGATTAGCGTTAAAAGTCAGAGACTTAGACAATGCCCCTTTAGGCCTTCTGAAGATGCCATCTACCATCAAAGTGAAAAATTGGTACGCACAGTCATTTGAAGAACTCACATCACTTCCAAAGCCACACATTGACGAAAATTTACGAAAGCAATTGTTTGGTTCTAAGATTGGACACGGGAAATATCATGAGCAAAAGATCAGAGATCACTTAGAAAAGGGTTTGAGTGATTTTCTGGACTCGTCAAATTTGGCACAAGAGCAAAAATCCAACCCGGCAGTTAATAATGTGTTTTCTGACGATGGGATTGTTTTACGCTCACATGCTGCAAATTCCTCTTTGAGTTCCTCAAACAGTAGGGCTTGGACAGAATCACCTACTTATGGTAAAACTTATTTTAACCCATGCCCTTCCAATATAGTGTGGCCTAAAGAAGTATATGACTATAACAAATTGGTGTGTGACGCACTTAACAAAATCAAGAAAAGGCACGATGCCACCGTGGCTACAATGGCACAGGGTGTTCAAGAATGGAAGACTGAGCATCAGTTGGTGCAAGTAAATTCAGCAATTCAGACCTTTTTAGACAGGTTCTACATGCTGAGAATCGGGATCAGAATGCTTATTGGCCAGCATATAGCCCTCAACATGTCTCAGGCACTGCTAACAAGACAGAAGATTTCAAACTTTTTGAATGGTCCAAGTGGTGATCCCGGACTGAGCAAGGGTATAAACTCCAATTACGTGGGAGTAATTTGTACTGAGTGTAACGTCAAAGAAATTGCCGAAGATGCTTTGGAAACAGCCAAATACATTTGTGAGGAGTACTACGGGTTATTCGAGGCGCCTCAGGTCCAATTAATTGCACCACAAGAGCTGGTAAATTTCATGTATGTTCCAGGGCACTTGATTCATATGCTCTTTGAAGTCTTGAAAAACTCCCTCAGAGCCACGATTGAATTTCACATTCCTTTACTTAAGCAGGAGATTATGGATAAGAATCCCGAATTGAAGGCAGAGGACATCGATTTAAATGACTTGAAGTTTCCCCCAATCAAGGTCATAATATCTGAGGGCTACGAAGATATCGCAATCAAGATATCGGATGAAGGTGGAGGAATCGCACGTAGTGAAATTCCTTTGATCTGGACTTACTTGTATACCACAGTGGATAAAGCCCCGATTTTGGATACCGAGTACAACCAAACCACATTCAAGGCACCAATGGCTGGTTTTGGGTATGGCTTGCCTATATCCAGACTTTATGCGCAGTACTTTGGGGGAGATTTGAAGCTAATATCGATGGAAGGCTATGGCACTGACGTCTACATTCACCTTAACAGATTAAGTAGCTCACTGGAACCACTTCCTTAAGTACGAGTTTCAAATAAATCATGATTAGCCTATAAATTAGAAAGGAAATTATACAAGTGATTAATATCAGTGGGATTTTCAGCATAAAATAATGACAATTTTTTGTTCGATATAGGCTAAAGCCATCCGCTGCCCGATACTCGGATCACGTGAAACGCATTGTCCCCACAGTGTGCGCAGTCACGAGGTATCACCAAAGCTTAGAAAGATCGAGGAAAAAAGGCCGTTTTCACACCACAAATTACCTCTCCAAAAAAAACACACACACAAAAGGTTTGATGTCAACACCACGAACAAAGCCCTGGGAAATCTCGAGTGGTACATCTACTGCATCAATAGGAGCTACAGAAGTACCAGTGTCTCTAGCGACATCGGTGGATGTTCCAGAACGGCCTACTTCCATCTCAGATCATGACACCACTATGGGTATTTCAGCGCCATACGGTACTGGCACATACGGTACTGGCTATGGAAGCTCTAGATATGGTGCCGGATATGGATCCTCTATGTATGGTAGCGGATATGGATCTTCCATGTATGGAAGCGGCTTCGGGTCGGGAGTGTACGGAGGATATGGAGGATATGGTTCTAGCATGTATGGTGGGTACGGCTCTGGTATGTACGGCTCAGGGTTCGGTGGAGGAATGTATGGGCAAAATGGAATGAACGGAATGGGTGGGATGAATGGCCCAGGTGGAATGGCAGAAGGAACTCAAGCCACGTTTCAGCTCATAGAATCAATGATCGGTGCCGTAGGAGGATTTGCGCAAATGCTAGAAGCGACTTACATGGCTACTCATTCGTCTTTTTTCACTATGGTTTCCTTGGCCGAGCAATTTGGCAATTTGAAAAACACTCTTGGATCATTACTTGGGATTTTTGCTTTAATCAAATTCGCCAAAAAAATATTCTTCAAGATTACAGGAAAACCCTACAACCACGGCATCAATATCAAAGAATTCACCAAATTTGAATTCAAACAAAAAAAGTTAGAGGAAAAGATGAGGAAACAACAAACAGGATCAAAAAAGCCCACAAGAATTTCATTCAAACCTCTTTTGGTTTTTTTGGCAGCGTCAATTGGTTTTCCTTACCTATTAAGCAAGGCGATCCAAACGCTTAATATGCAACAACAACGGCAACAACAAAGAAGGCTTCAAGATCAACAGGGCATGACTGCTGGCACTCGTGGACCTATTGACCCAGACTCGTTGGAGTTTGCTAAGGCTATATATGAATTCAACCCCGAGAACCCAAACATTGAGATCGAGTTGAAACCCAAAGAGCTTGTTGCGATTTTATCCAAGTTGGATCCTCTTGGAAATGAGAGTAAGTGGTGGAAAGTGCGCTCTCGGACGGGAAAAGTTGGGTATGTTCCTCTGAACTTTTTGAGCATCATTGAAAGAAGATCCGTCAAGCAAGTTGAGGCAGCACCTCAAATTACCCCAGTAAGTGCTGACTCACAAAAGCATGTAAGTTTCTTGGAGGACTTTGAGAAATCACAACATTGAGTCTGACTTTACAATAAATGGAAGTTTACCTGTTCTTATATTCATTATTTCTATTTTGGGTTTAAGCTCGTTGTCGGTAACTTACCCTGACTAAGAGCATTTGCTTTTAAATTAGAGGGAATCGTCAGGACGGTTTTGCTCACTCTCGACCTTGGATCCCTTGTCCTTTAAGTCTTTGTAGCCACTGGCATTTTTAAGAACCTTGTGCTTAGCTTCGGCTTGATCCTTGAGATCAATGGAAGCCTCCTTCGCTTTACTAGCGAGGCCTTCAGCACCAGTCTTGGCCTTGTCCGCAAGATCTTGAGCAGAATCCTTCGCAGATTCAGTGGCCTCCTTGGCCTTCTCGCCGACTTTAGCATCCGAAGTAACCTCCTTTGCCTTGTTACCGAGATTTTCGGCTTTACCAATGCCATCGGCCAAGACATCACCAGCCTTTTGGTTGGCAGTGGAAGCGGCATTTGTAGCAGCGTCCTTCACTTGTTCAGGAGATGGCGTGGCATCTTTGGCCTTGTGAGTAAGATACTCAGCCTTGTCAAGACCGTCTGCCAAGACATCGCCAGCTTTTTGGTTAGCAGCTGATGCAGCATTGGCAGCAGCATCCTTCACCTGCTCAGCAGATGGTGTAACCTTCTCGGTGGTCTCAATTGTGCTGGCTAACACTTCACCAGTCTTCTTGTTGGCCTTGGCCAATATTTCCTTAGCAGTGTCAACAACGCTGAGGTTGGCACGAGAGCTAGAGATGTATCTCACATTTGAGGTGAGTCTAGAAGAGACTGGAACGATGGTTCTAGCGGCGAATTGACGAAACATACTGTGAATTGAGTTGTTGTGTGGCGGTAGTGGAAATTATAGAATTTAAAATGATTTTAAAATATTTCAGAGAAGTTACTGGATCATGCTCACATTATATACGTGTCTCAGTACAGCAATAGAAAACTGTGGAACAACCCTATGGTCATTTGCTGTTCAACATTGCTATGATGCAAGCCGCGTAAATTATTATGGGGCCGTTTTTGCCGTGTCTTGCATACAATCCAGACCACATGACCCGAAATATTTCACTGAATAGGAAAAGGCCATCTCTCTTAGTATGATTTATTTTTTTTTTTTTTCAATATGGAGGAATTTTAAAGGAAGAAATGAATCACTTGTCTTCCGTCTATATTTAAATTATCCAAGTTCTTTGTTACGTACAAGCTTTGGCGATTTAAAGGCGCAGATTTCAAGGTTTCCCCCGCAGCAACTTACATAAATTGCGCGCGTGCTTGTTCGATCATATACGTTCTTGCTTTTCCAACCCACACCATGAAGCTAGTAAGTGGGGCCCAGTACAATATCCCGACACCACCTTTCCGCGAAATGGGTACAACCATCGTGTGTGTAATGGGGACGTAGTGAGAGTCGGTGTTCTGGGGAGTTTCGGGTTTTGTCAAAAAGTCCGGCTTTTCCACCTCTTTGAACATTTTCTCCATGGTGTCACGGAAAATACCGATTTGACCATATTTGAGGTCCACGACACTTTTGGAGCTTCCCGCGACAATGTCGCCTAAGGCAACAACACCACGTTGACCTTTGACTTCAAGGTTGCTGTCGGCAACAACAAAGCCTTTGTTATCTTTCACCGACTCAGGAAGGAAAGAAGAGTAGGGACCTGTGAGGAAAGATTCTAAAATTACATCGTATTCACGGGTTTCGCCACTGTCAAACACGATCGAGGAAGCATCTGCCCCATCTTGGTTTTTATGCTTTACATTGACAAGGACATCGTTGATAATTTCAACACCCAATGCTTCAAGCTTGCGAGCTGCCCTGTCTGACAAGCTTGATACAACTCCATCCAATGGTGCCGGTGCTCCTGTGTAGAGAGTCACCTTCGTTTGCTCAAACTCGGCGGAAATTTCTCCAGCAGTTTCGACTCCAGTGACTCCTCCACCAACAATGGCTACAGATTTGGCATTCTGAAGCGCCTTGTTGACTTCATAGATTTCTTTCCGTGCTTCGCGATAGTCCGTATTGACTTTGTAACCTGCCCATTTTGCTTCTGTGCCGCTTGCGATGACCAAAATATCATAATTCAATTTGGAAATCTCGCCCGCAATTGACTTAACAACAACTTCACGTTTGTCCAAGTCCACGTTCGTAACCAGGCCATGCAAAAAAGTGCCTTTGTCCTCAGAAATTTCCTTGACAAAGTCTTTAACAGGAAATACTGTTTTGTCAAAGCTTTCCGGTTCAGAGAGTAAACGTGGCGAAGCTAAGTTATAATAAGCATGAGTGGATGGAGCCACTAAAGTAACTTGAAGGTTTGGTGATTTGCACGTGTTGAACACTGTGGAAAGGGCCTTGAGGCCCGCATAAGAACCTCCGATGATACCTACTCTTGGCATTTGGAAATATTAAAGAAAATGAGACAATTGCTGGATGATTTTCACGAGATGATGAAATTGATTTTTTTTTGGTCCAAAATTATTATCTTCCGGGATGCACATTATAACAAGCAGCCACCATGTCCCAGTGCTGTATATAGAGTCATTGCCGTATCAATGCCGTCATTGTTGCTGAGTAGGAATTGCTGTAAACATTTACTTATCTTAGTTTACTTTAATGGGTCTGAGAAAATTAGAGTCTACCAAATGACACAGAATTCTGCCTTCTTGAAGAATTAAATCACTTGAATGGCCAATATTATCACATAGGTAGAAAATATTGAAAATTAATCATGCATACAGTGCTATTACGGCGATACCTGGGTCGGACAGCCACACAGCGTCGGACGACAGACGCGGAAAGCTTGCAGACTACTGGCCGACATCGGAATCCAAAGCCAATGAGCACTCTGAAGAATTTTGTGCACTTATCGCCGGCAGTTAAAGGCCGGCCGCCTCCAATGGACCCAATCACACCCCAGGAGGAGAATATTCCATATACGTATAGTATTGATTCCCAAATCAACCATAGGTCAATTTGTAAGGTTAAGCATAATGCGATATTTTTGGGAACTCATTTGCTATATCTAACGGGCGATATTATTTTTCTGACAAAAGATACATGGAAAGTAAATGGTACAGATTATCATGTGGAGCCCCGCCCATTTTTAAAAATTTTATTCAAATTTATTCTCTTCAGCGTTGCTTAATCATTTCTTATCAAGAAGAGATTTACTATTCTGGACATTTTGATAAGGGGATTGGAAGTCGATTATCGGCCTGGCTAAGTTGAATTTCGTACCGTAAGTTGATTTGAAGTAGGCTTGAAAATTTACACTGCTTAATACCAAAAGAACGATTAAGGGGATAAATAATGGGGAAGCATTTGGAGGTGTCTAATCTTTCATGGATAATACTCCCCTATGAACTTCTAGCCCAGACTATGAGGAACTACTTGGCAAGGATGCATGCATGTTTTTCTTGGCTGAATGACGTATATACATAGATTCGATATATGAATCGTTATATTCCAGAAACCATTAAAATCCAGGCCTAATATTTGTATATTGTCTCTACTGAAACTCTGACAGGAAAGGATAAAAAGAATTTTATGTTTGTACGTTGCCCTATTTTTTGTTCTATAATTCAAAAAAATTCCAAGATCACAATTGGGGAGGGGGGGATTTTTTTAAAAAAAAAACTCCTATGACAGGCTATATATAACTAGAGCATGAGTTCGGTTCAGATGTAGAACGAATGATGTTATCCATTAGTCACACACATGTCTCCTAATAGAAGTAACTACTTTCGAAGACCTCTGCCGAAACGGAAATCACATCTGGATAGAATACTGAATAATGAAGTTATCCAGCTCTCCCGAGCCCTATACCTTCTTCCTTATTCTAGCCGCTCTGTTCATTACGTCATCCCGTTCGCACCTTAGTATTTTCCAACATCTTCTTCATTTCCCTATGCAGAAGAGGTTGAAGAAACCTAATCAGACGTTTTGCAGTGTTTTCTCTAGACTGTATACACTTTTCAGTGTCCTAAAAATCTATATATAGTCTATAGAGAAAAACCTGCAACACGTCTGATTATTGTACTGAGTATTGAAAGCCTCCGGCTCTCCCGAGCCCTAGGCCTTCCTCCTTACATTAATCGCTGTGTAGGTTGCGTCAACTCGTCTTAGCTATGTAAACCCATTTTTTTTTTTTTTTTAAAGAAACAATTGTATTACAGGAAGCCGCTATAAAAACGACCCAAAAACTATACAAATATAGATAAAAACCTGAAAACACATTTTTTTTTTTTTTAAAGAAACAATTGTATTACAGGAAGCCGCTATAAAAACGACCCAAAAACTATACAAATATAGATAAAAACCTGAAAACACATCTGGATAGAATACTGAATAATGAAGTTATCCAGCTCTCCCGAGCCCTATACCTTCTTCCTTATTCTAGCCGCTCTGTAGATCACGTCATCCCGCTCGCACCTTAGTATGTTCCAACATCTTCTTCATTTGCCGATTCAGAAGAGGTTGAAGCACATTGCCTCCATTGGCCTCTCGGCGTCTGGAACAATATACTCGGCGGACAGTTTGGACGTACCAATTAAGGTTGCGTAAAGCTTCATAAGTCTTGTGTAATGGTGCCAACATTGAATTTAACGTCATCGGGTCTTCGATATTTAAGTGATTCCACCAGAACTTCGAGCAGCCACAATCATTATAGATATGGCGTTGTATTTGTTGCAGATTCACCTCTTGCAAACAAAGTTGACACTTATACCCTGTTATGGGTCGACGCGTATCATGCATGGGAACATATGATCCAAAATTAAAATGATGTAAAGCTTCGAGGTCCTTCCGCTTTTTCCATTCCAATTTATGAAGAGTTTTCCAAAACTTCTCCCACCGGCGCTTACCACCAGCCTCCGGGCACAACTCCAAAAAGTGCCCCGGCATCACAGGTGGAAGTGCCTTTTGTTTCTTCTTACTCAACGAACTGAAATTGCTTGGATGGCATTGCTTTTCCTCCTCCTCCGTTAACGAAAAGCCATTCCCACCCCTGGCGGGAGCCTCATACGACATTTGAATCCTAGTATCTGGCACAAGAGCAGATGTCTCATAAATCCGTGATCTCGGAACCACCTCCTTCCAAGCTTCAAGGTAACAAATCTCCGTCAGCGTAAAGGTCCATTTAAGATTTTTAAAGAACCTACCTGTCCGTTCCAATAAAAAGTCCGCCACATGAAGTCCTTGCGACTGAGCAATAGGCGTGTTACGCCTCCCCTTCATAATCTTTGCCATATGATGAGTGAGTTTTAATCGGAAATACTTGGTATACCAATCCATGTCATCATTCAACGTGGAAAGAAGCACTGCTGCTCGATGCCCTTGCATCTGAGTAGCCATCTCGAGGACTCCATATCCGCCCTGCTTGGGTCTCGCATAGAGTTTATCGGTACTTATACCTTTAAACACTGCATGGATACCTGCGTCCATTTTCTTGAGTTGTTGATTACTCATACATTGTACCAAGTCCTTGTAGACTGTTTTGGAAGCCACAAAAACATTGGTGCCGATAGCCCTAGTAATCAAATCAATATGCATGTACCCTTGCTTTAAAGTCATGAAAGGCAACTTGGAAATAAACTTTTTCCAATCTACCCCTTCTAACGTAAGGCCCAAATATTTCCACTCTTCCGACCAAATATAGGACTGAGGATATGGCAATATTTGCTGGTGATATTGTGCATAGTCTGCTTGAAATCCCAAAAGTTTGGTTTTGGTCTCACTTACTCGACTGTTACTCAATCTCTCAAACTGACGAATGGCCGCAGCCACCTTGTCATAATCGGCCTCTGACCCAAGGTAGATATTCACATCATCAGCGAACGCATGATATTTCATCCGTTCAACAACTACCCCCTCATATTCTATGGGAATCCCGTCTAATGCCTTCATTTGCATCAAGAAAGGTTCCAACGCTAGATTGAATATAAGAGGCGATAAGGGATTTCCCTGTCGCGTACCACAGCGAAGAGGAAATCTTTCACCTTCCCAATTATTAAGCAGGATTTGAGCTTCCTGATCAGTCAAGATCAGCATGATTAATCTCACTATAGATGAACCAAGGCCCATCTTCATTAGCACCTGGTGCATGTATTGGTGAGAGATGCGATCAAAAGCTTTAGTGAAATCCACCATTAGAAGGGCCCTACGGTCCATCTGCGATGATGGCTGTTGCTTAAGCCGCTCAAGCATCGTGAAAAATTCCATGGTGTTTTGGTTGATCCGTCTGTCACGAATAAAGCCCCTCTGATAGGGCCCTACAAGGACATCCATAACCTTCTGGAGTCGCCGACACACTGCTTTGGAAATCACCTTTATAGCTGTGTTAGAAAGCGATATAGGTCTCTGATCCTTAATATCTTTTGACTCAGCCACATTATTTTTAGGTATCAAAGTTATCAACACCTTCTGGAAACAAACAGGAAGATTACCTGTCTCCATTAAATCATTGGCCTCTCTGGTAAGAATGGGTCCAACATCCTCCCAATAGCTTTTGAGAACCGAATATTGAATCCCATCCGGGCCCGGTGCCGTTGATTTGTCCATAGTATCCAATGCATATTCCAATTCATCCTTTGTAAACGACTTTCCAAGTTCAGTCCTTTGCATCGGCGTGATACGAGATTGTATGGGCCTTAAATATCTCCGTAACTCATTCCAATTCGCATGAGGGGGACTCAGATACAACTTCCGATAATATTCCGTTGCCAACTTGACCATCGAGGGGGTAGTGGTGGCCTCTTGGTTCAATGCTGTATTCGTGATTTTTCTGAATACAACCTTCTCCCTTTTCTTGGCTTGAAAGAACATCTGTGCTGACTTATAACAAGTTTTCCCCGGATTGCATTCCTTCACCTCATTCATTAGGAATTGCATATACTGAGGATCATTCTTGCGTAAGTATCCCATCATCTCTATGTATTCCTGTCCATCACTCTGAATGGAAAGGATGGCCTCAGCCATAGAAGCATCCGGCTGTATTGGCCCTGTTCTAGCTTCATTGAAAGGGGGTTGTAACCTGTTAAGAGGGAATTGAAACCTAGGCATCCCAACCTGAATGTCAGATGATATACCCTGGAGATATTTCACCGCAATCAAGTTATGCGAGGAATTTATTCCAACCGGGTCAAGAATTTGGTACCGACTGGCTTGAGTCTCCCACTTCCTGGGAGCATAGAATCGATCAAGCCGCCTATGAGACCCTGACCGGTTGGTAGGATAAATCGTAATGTTTTCATCATACACCGCCACATCATCATTCTTACAAAAACGATTGAATTCCTCTAAAGAAATCACCCCCTCAGTTTCAACATCAGGAGTGTTCTCGACCGAATTGTTAAAGTCACCACCATAAAATAAAAGCACTGATGGATGCTGACCTTGTAGAACTTCAAACCCAGATTTCATATCCTCAATAATCTCAGCATGAAGTTCCTTGTTGTCCGATGGAAAATAAAAGTTTTGGAAGATAACATGTTCCCCAGCCTTCGTTTTCGCTCGAACATCCGTAGAATACCGTTGGTGCCGAACTCCTTGATTGAGTTCATAGGCTCCAAGGATCTGTATAGTGATGGGGTTAACGAAGATTCCCGTTAAGTTTTTCTTCCCCCTTCCTCGTGGACTTGTGAAAAACTGCCGGCGATGCTGCTTTGCAAAATCATGCATCGCTTCCGTCTTTCCTTTGGTAGCTTCGAATTCCTGAATGAAGAACACATCATAATTAGATGCTAATCTCGCCACCGTTGACAACTGCTTAGTTTTTTGTATGTTATAGGATCCGATAGTTAGACAATCTTGGATTCCTAATCTTTGATTCGGAGAGGACAGCAATAAATTGATATCCAACGTGTCTATGCTATAACTCATTGGGTAAGTTGAGAGTTATCGGCTGACAGACAACCCAGACTAGCTTTACTCGAAGAGGAAAGCTGCCCGGCCGAAGGTTGAATTTCGCTGTCTCCTGAAAGCCCCGAAGGCCCCTCAGAATTGAAACTTTGTGAATTTGAAGCCGTTATAGCAGGGGAGAGTATCTCAGAGCCAACCCCACGACTCAGGGGAGTGGCGCTAATGTTCTGCAGTACTGACCGATCAGACCCATCGTCCGGCGGGACTACTGGCTGATCTCGGCCCGTCTCCTCTGCCCGCGACTGCTTGCCAACAGAATTGGCAATAAAGTCAATCATCGAATCTTGATTTGAGATGCGATGATTGCTCGTTGAGGCCGGCGCGGCCGTCTTTGTAGACAGGTCAAGCGTCGACCGAGAAAGGGTACCCTGTTTTGGGGTGGTATTGAGACCGCTAAGGCGTGTTGCCTTAGCGTTGATGTGCTGGTTGTCCAGTTTATGAGCCCGCACTGGGGATTCTGGTGTTTTTTCTTTGTTCTTTTCGGAACTAACTGCCGTCCCTGTGGTAGGACTTCTTGGGATATCCTCAACTTGACTCTTGTGAGCATTATGGCCTCTCTGATATTTATTCTGATGTTCCCTTGGAATTTTCCGTTTTTCGCCATCATCCTCAGCACCCACTTGACCTTCTTGGGGATTTGGCTCAATGTCCATAGGTTGACTTGTGGCTTGTGCCTCCTGAACTTGTACCTGAGGGGCATCCTCTTCCGTGTTCATTGCATCTTCGCTCTCATCCTCATTATTGAAGGCTTCATACATATTGTGATTCTTTCTAGTGGAAGAATTATCTTTTTGCTTTGCAGCATTGACGTTTTGGTTCGTAGTTTTCTGTTGTATTTTTGGCATGAGGTCCCCCAATGTACAGTGAGCAATTGGTCTAGCCTTTACTGGACAATTGTCAGGAAAATGATATGGTCTTTTCCGACATTTGCATTTCTTGGGGCACTCATAGTCAGGATGATAATTATTCCCACATACTTTGCAGCCTTTCTTTGTACATTCTCTGAAGGAATGCTCCGTAGTATGACAAAGGGGGCAATACCGTTGGATAAATTTGATATCACATCTCATGTCAAGTGGATCAAACACATTAACATGTGGAGGAGTCTTCTGTAATGTCTTCATAATGTCAAGCTCCACCTTGTACCGTCCTGCTTGATCTTTAAGGTATTCTTCAAGGATCACTTTGTAACGTTCCAACTCAGGCAAGTTTGCAAGCTCTGGCATTTTCTTCATTACTTCAAACGCTTTCTTGTAGAGGTCCGTCTCTTGACGAATTCCGTCACAGACATCTTCCTGGTTTTTTGCAAATATGCCTCTGGTTAATCTTTTGGGCGGTGTCTGTTTTGTACCAAGATCAATCGATATTGTGCTTACACTCCTAAGTGGCGACGAACGTGCATGGTCATCATACCAATTGAGAATTCTATCTTTACTCAAAAGAAAGTTTCTCTCAAGATACTTCCGAGCACATGGCGTTGGCTTATGTGAAATCTCAATGATCAAGAATGCCCCCTTGACTGCGAGCAGCTCTTTGAAGGAGAACCACTCTGTGTCAATAAGTTCCAGAGAAAAGTCATTCGTAAGTAACGTTTCCATCATTCTCGCATTTATGAATTCTGATCCAATGCCCATGCCTGCTGGCAAATCGACACGGTCAAAAATTTGTTTAATTTATTATTTTCCATGCTGGCTTGATAGAAGATCTTGTCTTGAATAATCCGCCCCTTGGTATCATGGACAATACAACCAATTCCTGAGTTTGAAGAGCCAATAACCTCCTCAGGCTATTCTGCTTCTTGTAAGGTACTTATGACATCAAACCTTTCTCTATCACCCGACCCTTCAACGAAGTCCAGGTTGAATTCCTCAAGTTTCATCGTCGCATAGTTGATTGTATCAATGATCCTTTCACAATCTTTGAAACACTTTTCAGTCCTTGACTTACTCCATTCCTTCAAGATTTCGAGAATACGCGCATGACTCAATTCATTCGGATTGATCAAGTCCAATTTCAAACTATGCGTGTTAATCGGAAAGTCTACAAGATGCATCAATTGCGATTCAATAGGTTGTGACTGTGCAAACCGATCAATCGCGTTCCTAGCATAAGCAAAATCGTCTCCAACCAACGAGTCCCTAATGCTTTTAGTGAGATATCCTACATTCCTCTTATCCTCTGCTTCTGCCCTCTCAATCTCTGCCCTAACCGCCTTCTCATATTGGAGCGATGATTTTGAACCTGCTCCAGGGGTTATTTTTTTTGGGTTTTGATTTTCGGATGTTTTTTGGGTTTTTTGATTTTCGGATGTTTTTTGGGTTTTTTGATTTTCGGATGTTTTTGTGGTTTTCTGAGTTTTTTCGTTGGCAGCAATAGCATATGTGGTCCGGGCGGTCACGTTAGGGCTATGTGCAGGACGATCTTCGTCAATCAACGTCCTGTCACTAACTAAATTGGATTGGGAGGAATCTGAGTTCTCCATATCAGCATCGATACTCGAATCCTCTGAGGTATTCTCGGAGTTCTCGGCATCATTTGAGTTCAAATCCTGGTCGGATTCTGCTGAATGGATGGCAATATCTTCAGAAAGATGTTGCCTCACTTCATCAAGGGGGTCAGAAAGACATCTGGATAGAATACTGAATAATGAAGTTATCCAGCTCTCCCGAGCCCTATACCTTCTTCCTTATTCTACCCGCTCTGTAGATCACGTCATCCCGCTCGCACCTTAGTATGTTCCAACATCTTCTTCATTTGCCGATTCAGAAGAGGTTGAAGCACATTGCCTCCATTGGCCTCTCGACCCATCCGATCTGAGAATTTTATGATTTTTATATACTGGCCTGCATATTGAAAAATGCGTGCACATACTCGACTTATTGTATTGCGTGATGAGTATGTGTCAAAAGAGAATTTTTCACGACCGGTTTCGTGGTCTAGTCGGTTATGGCATCTGCTTAACACGCAGAACGTCCCCAGTTCGATCCTGGGCGAAATCAGGTTTTTTTTTGCAAATAGCGAAATATTGGTTTTTCTGCTCTCTACACTAATTGAGTAAATTCGGGATACTGTAATAGTACGTGAGTAATAATGTTTGTTAATGTATTGAAGTTGTCTTATTGATGGGCACACGTTCTATAACAACTTTTATTCCTACTTTTTTCTCCGTTTCACCAAACCACTAAGATTGTTAACTGGTTGTGCGGTTTTTTTTACACTGACAGTGTTGACCACCGTTGGCATATTTTTCGATCCCAGTTTATCTCCATTGATCTTCGGATCCATGGATCCCAAAATTGAAATATAATGGAGTTTTGCACCGAATCTAGTCGCTAGCTCACTCACACCCGAGCACCATAGATTCAGGATATCATCAGCATTGGCGTAGTCCTCACTTTTTATTAATTCTCTCAACTTTTTGTATTGTTTAGGGCTTACTATGGTGGTTTGATGGTCTTCCAATATCCCATTGATTTTGCTGCTTTCCGTAGAGCATCCAATCATCCCAACGACATTGCCCAAGCGAAACTCCTGGCGGAAACCAAGTTCGTCCCAAAACTGGTTCGTATCCACCGATTTATATCTGTTTTCTACTATCAAATGTTCCAAAAATCTACCTTTTGGATCATCGGGGAATAACGGAATTGTGTGAACGGCACGATTAGTAGACTGTCTTGACACATAAATATTACCGATACTCCAGTGGTCTTTACGAGGAATGAACTTGCTGACAGAAACACGATCAGACCCCGGAATATCCGCCTTACACAGCCAAGTATCGTTTAAAATGTTATCCAAGATAGATATCCACCACTTAAACAAGGTATTTCCATCAACCCTATGTTTGCCTTTGTTCTTTTCGGAGTTTGGGAATAAATAAGCATCGGCAGATCGGGTAAAAAGCGAAATTCTTGTGTTTGAAGTAATTGGCATTTTTACAGGAAGCTGAGAAAGTGCGGGCTTGCTAGAACCAATTCCATCTTTATAGAAATTTTCGAGTGTAGACGGATCTCGCCTTAATTTCTTGCTGAGAGCACGCAATTCTTTGACAATTTCAAGTTCACATGCATTTTCTTTTAAAAGAGGGTCATTGTGAGCAGTATCGTCATATTTTTCGTCTTCCAAAGAGGCAACACGTGCTTTTCGCCTATATTTAGCCCCATCTAAATATACCTTGGGGTCCAAGTCTATCAAATACTCAAGAAATGTTTTAGTCATAGAAGCAGTAGAGATATGACGAGAGCCTAATCCTGTTGTATCTGCTTTCAGAATAAAAATGTGCCGTTCGAGAAGCAGCCCTTGAAATGTGAGGTAAACGTAAATTTCAATTCCCAACACGATTCGACTGGTATCTTTTTCCAGAAGAAGAAGCAAATGCCTGACTTTTAGTGTAAGTGGCTTCTTGCGCGAAATAGTCAATGGCTTGCATTGATAGGCATTCGTGCGGATATGCAAAGCCGAATATTGCGACCCTTGCGGAATCTTTGGTGATAAATCCATGATCAGTATATTTGCCTTGGGGTGAAACGATCATTCGAACGCGTGACTGGTGAGTCCGACGCGGTAGCTTTTCACGGTGAGCTGGTGGATAAGGTGTACGGATGTATGTGCCCGAAGTTCCAGGATACAAAATCTGGATTCATTGCAGAAGTATTTTGAATGGTAAGAACTCTCCTGTCGTTATTGTTTATTTTTTTATTTGAGTCGGTGTTTTGATTCGAAGAACGGGTTTTATTTTGAAGAATTTGTGCATTCCCTTCTATGAATGAACAATGAGAGCTTTATTGTCACCATTGGAAGCATCACTACAACTGAACAAACGACAGCGAGGCCAGAGTTATTTTTTGTTTTGAACCAGGTTTTCCGTTTTATTGCGACCTTTGGAAATAAATAATTTAATTAGATCGAAAGGGGAGGTTTGTCCCACAAACGTTTTACTATTTTGACACAATTTTGCTTCCTAATGCAGCGTGGTATTTTGAGATCAGAGTTCCTATCACAAAATATTGATCGCTCGAAATTTTTTAGGGGACCAAAGTAGGTAAATAAAAGAAGGAGATATTTCGGTATTCTAATTCTCTCCTTCCCTTTTTTTTTTTTTCTATAAACTTTTTGGGTAAAGGATACCTTCATATACGAGCAAGGTGTGCTCAGCTGTACCACTGACCAACAGGTACCCACTTTGATTTGACCAAATTTTTTTTCTGGTAATTATTTCAAATTCAATTGGGGACTCTTAGAATAAGAGCCATATTTTTTAACATTGTTGCTAAAAGACATAAGGCATTAAGTGGTCCTTTAGATTGTAATAAAAAACGGAAGCATTTGCTTCTCAGAACCCCAGCAGTGAGTCATCTGGTTATATTTAGCTGAAGCCAAATAAGGATAAATTTAGCAATGTGTCCCCGTACCTACCGTTGTGGTCTCTTTTTGTTGTCGAATCTATGGAAGCTTTACATGAAGCCGCCAGTGGAATTCAGAATGAATAGCAATACCGGATAATTGTGTGAGTTGAACCACAAAAAACAAGTCTTTCAGATACGTTTCATACTTCAGTGACCAAAAAATACTTTCATCACTATAGACAGAAAAGAAACCCCGCAACACTTCTCTTTAGTACGGTGAGTAGGGTGAATTCCTGGCTTTCCCAACACCTTGACTCTCCTCCTTGTACTAACTGCCACATATGGATGTGTCAACAATCTAGCCCCTGCAATCGTAGAATCGGAATTATGCAGCCGATTTTTTAATACACCTAGCCAAGATTAAATCTAGAGATAGAGGTACACACGCCCTAGGTATACATTCTTGGCGAATAAATCTTAGCAGTAAGTTAATTCACCCCTGTATGTATGTTTCCTAGATTTTTAGCTAATACTATGGTAATGAAAAGCGTCCAATTCGTTCGGTGTTAAGGATTTGTGCGGCGGGGAGACTTCAAGCATGAATGACAGCCCCGCATAACGTAGAATATTGCTGACTCGTCAGGGCGCTGTACTGCATTGAGACAGGCAAAAAAACAAGAAACCGAGGCAATGACAAACTCCCTACCGAAACCGCTTATTTCTTTACTTCCTTCTGAATTTTTAAGTAAACAGCCCTTTGACCCGGTTCACCAAAAGCGTAAATTCTACAGTTATGGTGTTTGAGAAAGAAAAAATCACTGTATACAACATTATTATGGGCCATTCGCTTAAAACATCCCGAAAAATCCGTAAATCTCTTATCTTTTCGCAATCGAAGGGGCCGGTATCGGACGCCTACACTAGCTCAATTGAGTTTATCAAACCCCCAATATGCAAACCGGGCATCGGCTGCAATTCAAGTGCAGGTATCCGGTATATAGAAGTCTTCGTATCGGAAAACCCAGAAGAAAGTTTGATAAAACACCCGCTAACAGCCCAAGCAGCCTCACTGGCGCATGCAATATACATATATGGACATCCTCGCAATCAACATCATGGTTTTTTGTTCTTGGTCTAGTTTTGTTCTAGAAGCTTATATTTCATCTGGAGCTATATCCCATTCTAACAATCATTCCTAGACTTTGTATCCGAGGATTATTCAACAAATAGAAAAATATACTGGTGCGGGTCATTGGTCTTGAAGAAAAAAAAAAGAGAAAGAGAGAAAAAAATAGAAGCACACCATGACTAAAGAAGACCTAGAACTTAATCCTGTCATGTCTCAAGTCAGAATTGATGATTTGAGGGTACAGTCGGTGATGTCAAATAAGTCGATTGTGTTGAATGTGGATCATCAAGTCGACAACGATGAGGCCAAAATTTTGGCAATGGGATACAAGCAAGAATTCAACCGTGAGTTTGGCGCTTTTTCAGTCTTTGCAGTTTCATTTTCTGTTCTAGGCTTGCTTCCATCTATTGCTGCCACTTTTGACTACCAGCAACTTGTGGTTGGTATGTCACCCATTCCTTGGATTCTCGGAATGATTGGTGTCACATCCGTTGCATACTCCATGGCTGAAGTGGCTTCGGCTTTTCCAACTGCTGCCGGTACCCCATATGCGGTATCACAATTGGCTCCAAAAAAATGGGCTCCATTTTTAACTTGGGTCACAAGTTTTTCCAACTGGATGTGTCAAATCACAGCGGCTCCTTCGGTAAATTACTCCGGTGCTTGTTTAATTCTTTCCATGGCTTCTTATAGAAACGGATATGTCGCTTCTACTGGAGTTACATATGCTCTCACTACAGCAATAATGCTTGTGCATGCTTGTATTTCATGTTTACCGACAAAATACTTGGCTCAGTTCAACAACCTTGGGACCTCGATCAACATGGTTTTTTTGGTTGTGGTTTTTGTTATGATTTTCGCATGCAATGATAGAGTTGGTATCTATGAAGGATCTGTTCCTAAATTTAACAGCAACGCAACTGCATGGGGCCTCACAAACCAGACAGATTTTCCTACCGGTGTGGCGATGTTGGTCTCATTCCTCGGTGTTATCTGGGCTATGTCTGGCTATGATTCCCCCTTCCATTTGTCGGAGGAATGTTCCAACGCTTCTGTCGCAGCACCAAGAGCCATCTGTCTCACTGCAACTGTGGGAGGAACCATTGGATTTTTCTTTATCTTAGCCATTTCTTACACGGTGGTAAGCTTGGACAAAATCACAGAGGACGCACTTCAGTTAGGCCAACCTTTTGTAACATACTTGACTCAAATAATGGCCTCTAAGTATGTTGTTGCATGTACCTCTCTTACTATTATATCTTCTTGGTTTATGGGAAGCTCGTGTATGTTGGCTGCTTCCAGAGTTACATTTGCCTACTCGAGAGATGGGTTGTTCCCATTTTCAAGATTGTGGTGCAAGGTTTATCCTGCAACCAAGACTCCAGTTAACGCTGTTTTGTTAAATTTTGCGTTGGGTCAACTTCTTCTTCTTTTGATGTTTGCTGGTGATACCGCTATTGCAGCTATTTTTTCTGTTGGTGGTATTTCATCGTTCATTTCCTTCACAATGCCCACGTTGTTGAAGATCACGTACGCAAACAAAACTTTCCAACAGGGGCCATGGAATTTGGGTAAATTCTCACGTCCTATTGGTTTCTTTTCGGTTGCATTTGTGGCTACCATGGTACCATTTTTGTGTTTCCCAACGGTCTCGGGAAGTAACTTGACCCCAACCGCGATGAACTGGACATCGGTCGTATTCTTCGGCCCAATGTTGATTTTTATTGCCTGGTTTGTATTGGATGCCCATAAATGGTACGTCGGACCAAGGCCAAATATTGATGAATATATCTCTCATGATAACTCTGACGTTGTTCTCATCGAGGGAATTAGGAATCAGCTTTCCCCGTCATCAAATGAAGAAGATAGCGAGGAAATTCCAGAAAAAAAGGAGTAAATGTTTTTTTTGCTCATATCATACAGTCACGACATACATTCACATCATATTCTAAGATGTTATTTATTTATAGAAAGGAAAATAAGCGCAATATTATTAAGATGTAATTTTATCGTGCGCTATACAATCAGCGCAACAGTACCAGCAAATGTTATCATCTACACTAAGACTTCCTATCCTCCTTTTAGTAGTAATAAATGGGGAAAAGATACATAAGTTTCGAATTTGATGAAATAGAGTGGTGTCATTTTAACACTTCTTTTTTCTTTCCTTTGCAAGACCTTCTAATCCTTCTCCAATGCATTCTCTTCGTAATTTAACTATATCTCAATGATAAATCCAAAATTCCCCGAAGACAGTATTGAAGAGTTGAGTACGAGAAAAAAAAAATTATTGAAAAGATAATAGTATACCTTTCTATGGGAAAAGTTTACTTTTTTTACACAATTATTGGATTGATTATCTTACCAGTAACTAATTATAAATTCAATACCAGAAAATCAATGCGGGACATGTGGACTTTTGGTCCATGAAACTTAATCTAATGGACATTTTCAAGAGGTACGAGCAACCTGCTGTTATCCTTTGAATCGATACAAATAGAATGTCACAAGTATTTAACAACGTCTGGTAATAATAAAAATCGGTTAGTAACAAAGAAGAGGTGTTTATTGAGCAGTTCATCGTTAATATAGCAAAGATTATAAAAATCCTAAAGAGACTGGACTTCAAACATTCTTGGCCCGGAAAACTGCGTTAATATATTCCGAGGTAAGCCTTAATAATCTTTTATCACCCCTTCAAGATAACGGCGCCATCAAAGAGTACGCGATCATTCCACGCCTGATCTACCTGTGATTACATATTACAGATGCTAAGAAAGAGAACTATTTGGAGTTTCAGATTTAAATATCAAAAAGAATTTTCTGCTTGCGAAAACAAAAATCATTCATTAATTAACTAAGTTGTGTCAAAGGCTAAGAATGGTAAATTCTTGTTGTTGATGATTAAGCTTTTAATCAATGATGGCTTGAACTCCCAGTCATTGTTGAGCCAATAGCACCCAGCTCCCATTTGCATTTTCATTCCAGCTCAAAACGTTGTACTAATTTAGAGCACCGTCAAATCTACACGACACAGGACTCAAAGAAGAAATTGAAACTAAAAAAATTATTCTTTCTATGACTATGAAAGGCTTCTCTTGGAGCTCATCTCCCCAAATATTTCAACTCAAAAGGACGAGACAAACTATAACCTATGAATGCGATCACAATATTAAGCTCAAAAGAAATATCTCCCGATATTTTGCGGGCTATCACTCCAACATACCATGTTTGGTTCATAGAAAGCACAGTAGACATCACACCGAATAAAAACCCAACAATACCTGCGATACCCACAGGTAAGGTCGAAATGTCATTAAAATTAGTGACATCATAGCCTTTGAATCCCTTTCTGTAGATACAGTGTTCCGCAAGGGTGATACCAATATAAATCGATACATTGTAACCAATGATACTCAAAAAGTTGGTCATTGCATCTGCAAACACGTAATAAGCTGGTATAGACAAAGCCAAAGACACAAAGTTACCGATAACACACCAACCCAATCTTGGAAATCTGGCAAATTTGGACCAAATAGCTTGCAGGGACAACCCTAAAGAGTATGATCCGGGTAAGTTATTTGCAATTGCTGATAGTGCTAAAATGACCACACAGAATTCTCCAAACCCATGCAAGCTATCTTCGACCAAGATCTTATTCACGAGCCCTCCTACCGAGTTTTCATTATAAGCTGCTTCCCATGATGCATCAGACTTGACACCCATGGCAAATGCAGAGCCAAGAATTAGTGTGAAAATACAAGGAATACTCATTCCAACTACCATGGCTGAGCAGATTTTCCATGCGGATGTGTCACTTGGCATGTAAACAAAGTAGTCCGCAGTAGAGGGAGCCCATCCAGCAACAAATCCAAAGATGGTTGTAATGTAACTCAACACATTACCGGCCTCTACCACTGAGCCATCGCTGGGTACCCAAACAAACTTCTTGGCCTTGACAAACCTAGCGATCATGATGAAGTAAACAATCAAGTTAGGGATCCAACTCCATCTCTCATACACGTGGATTACCTTATATCCAAAGAAAGCCATGATACAAGTAATCACAACGAAAATCAAGCAGCCAGCCCAAGGTGGTAATTTCCCTAAGGAGACCAACATCTGCACTGCGGGAAGGACATTAATCGCGTTCCATCCAATGCATGAAATTACATTGAAAAAAGCAAAAACACGACCCATGATATTTCCGGTAAAATACCGAGAGAGAATCTGCTGACGAAGTCCGAATTTGGCACCAAATACGGCGTAGAATCCAACCGGTATGGCACTGATTATTGGGACCAAAACCCCACACAAGATACACGCTTTGAAATTAAGAGAGTAATATGTGGGACCCATAACACCCGTGCTTAACGCTGCAATAGCCATGTTTGGCGAAAGGAACATCGTGAGGGGTGAAGTCCAGTTACGATCAACCCTCTTGTCTTCTGGCACTCTTTCGACACCGCGGATTTCAGCATTGACCAACAATCCAATTTTATTGATAAAGTTCGTGCCTTCCTCCAAGCGTCTCTCTTGTTCGATTTCATGATCGTTTCTCTCGTCAGGAGACGTGTATAAGTCTGCCTCGTTGAAACTAGCTTTCTTTTCCTCCTCTAGCGACATGATAGGCGAGGTATTCAAATGTATCGATGGGAGCGCTTGAGAAACGGCCTCCAAGTAATAAAGATGAAAGTTTGGGCAACTTAGCCTTCTTAAAGGGGTATGATGTTGCAAAGACGCGCAGAAATCCCTTACATTTTTTTCTATCTTCAAATTTCAAAATTTCTAACTTTCTCGGACATCCCCCCAGATAAGCGGCTGCGCTGGTGGTGCCGTACGTCGATTGACCTGCATTTTGGTACGGCATTTTTCCGTTCCTGGATGGGGCCCTTTGGTTGCCCGTAGGTCTTAAGGTAAACCCTGAAGCTGCATGAATTTTTCGGAACAAACTCGCGGCATTCCCGGAGTTTTGCGAGCATTTGCTTTAAGGATACAGTAAGACTCCTGTTATTCGGATATATCTCAGCATCGGCCATTTCAAAATTTTTGTGAGGGTAGAGGGATTTTAGTGGTTCATAACCATAAATGTACTGATGCTTTCCTAATTAGGATGTATAATTTGGCAATTTATTTATTTCATATACCGATTAGGTAAAGTGCGCAGAGCTCACGTTGTGAATTTATTCCTACTCTAGTAATTTAAAAACGTCTTTGACGATAACATCCAAGGCAGAAAAGGGCTAAACTATGAATTGGAATCTTCGCATAGATAATCAAACAGCATTCTTGAAGTGTTTGATATTTCTTCTTCTTCTATTCCCTCCTCGTTGGTCAAATCAATTGATTCCTCTGTCAGCTGAAAAGAGCGATTCATACCATTTTGTATTTGCGTCGTAATATCCCTTGAGCTGTAAACACGACTGACAACCTCAAAGTTTTCTTGAGCTGGTCGACTGATAGTTTGCCTTGTCGCAATTGACTCTCTCATGTTGTTAAAATCGTCAAGCTTCATTTGTACCGAATTTTCTCTCCCATATAAACGAAGTGCCTCAATGAACTTACGACACTCATTTGTGATACTAGAAAAATCACCTTCCATATAGCTCAGAAGAAGTAGCAAAGCATTGGACGCTCTAACACCCGCCCCAAATTTCAAAACACACTCTATGTCATTTCCTACAGCTTCTTTGCTTGCCTCGTCTGCACTAGTTGAAGGCAAATAGCTTTCGACCAACTGAGCCATAGTCGGAATGGCATCCTGGATACGTGATACTTCTTTCAGCTTTATTATAAAGTTGAATTATTTCTTGCAGAGATTCTATCGGAGTAAATCCTCCAGCCCTGATTAACGATGATGTTTCCTCACGAGACGTCGCTTCCTATTAGTTAATACGGTATGTATATATTCCATGACATGATTATTGAAGAAGAACAAAGTTTTGAGAAAGACGTAAATAATGCCAATATGGTCAATTTTTGTACTGCTAAATATTTAAACGCATCGCTCTCGAAAGTTTATTCTCGTCAATCTTTGCACCCAACCCGTGTGCAGGTGCGAGAATCTCACCGGGTGGATTTTCACCGGGCGAACACGAAACTTTAATTGCCGACCACCCAAACGTGCTACAGTGCTCTAATTTGGAGGATGAGTCTCTAATTGATGTCTGCTATCATTAACAGGTTGTTTTTGATAATATACCTTCAAAAACCGTCGAAAATTGAAAATACCTCACTTGCGATTTTTTTGGAAAAAATCTCAAGTCAGAGGTGAGGGTAGAGGGATGGTGTGAGTGAGGGATTTCTCCCATAGTTAAGCCCGAAAAAAGTGCGAAAATTGCTTTTTTTCCGTGCGGCTCTGCCTGCAGCGAGGGTCCGTATCCCAGAGGGACCGAATAACAGGAGTCTTACTGTACGCAACACGAAAAGTATACTATTAGATTATGGTTCGTGTCACGCTCAATATACCAGCTTTCTACAAAAGAATTGACCATTTACACCTTTTCACCATTGATAATGTGAACACGGGTCACGGAACCCTGATTCATAGACTGACCATCTAAGATCTGAACCTGATGATCTTCGTAGTGGTCGAGGATAGCTCTTAATTTGGAGGCATTTTCGCGGAAAAATGTCTCGTAGTCATTTCCGAACTCATCCAAAGTCTCAGCCATCTCATACAAGTCCATCCCCATTTCCTCTGCTTCTGAAGTGGCTCTCAAGTGTAAACCAGGAATCTTGTCGACGGCAAACAAAATGATCATCGTAAAAACAAAGGTCCATGCCACTATGGAGCACCAAGCCGCTATTTGGAGACCAATCTGTCTGAAGTTGCCGTCAATCCATCCGCCAGCAATTTCCGTAACCCCGTCATAACCCGCAACGGTTTTAGTGGCAAAGATGCCGGTCAAAGTGTCAGCAATTATACCCCCAAATCCATGCACAACACCCGAAACGCTGTAGTCATCGATTCCGACCCATTTGTTGAAACCAATAAGTAGACGACATAACACACCGTTGATGATGGAAGTGACTGCTGCAGCCCAAGGCCAGTAGTATCCACAAGAAGGTGTGATGTTAACCAACCCCACGATTGTACCCTCACAAGCTGCTTGCATGGAGTACTTACCCGTGATAATCTTGTCAGTTGCAGTATATGCCACACAAGCGAACGAAGATGCTAGGATAGTGTTCAAGAAGATATAGCCAGTTCTAGCATTGACAGAGAGCAAAGTTCCAGAATTAAAGCAGAACCAAGCCGCCCAAATAAGTGTCACACCAATAAATGTAGTTACAGAAGAGTGTCCCTTGGACTCGGTTATTTTACCGGTTCGCTTTCCAGGTTGGCCCCTTGGGCCCAAAAACCAAGAGTAACAAAGAGAAGCAATTCCCGAAGCGATATGAACAGGACCACCACCTGCAAAATCCAAAGCCCCAATGTTATACAACCATCCTCCTGGGGCCCAGACCCAGTATGCAAAAGGACAGTAGCATACAATGACCCAAACAATTCCCACGACCATAGATGGCAAAAAACGGCCTCTTTCACCAATGGATGCCACGAAGATCTGGACTGTAGCTACGGGGAAGAAAACGTTGAAACAGAAGTTAATCACCGAAGGGAGGTTTCCTCCCTCCATTAAGGGCTTGGCCTGGTCGTTGTATAGAGCTGCATTGTTGAAATTGCCTAGCAACTTTGACGAAGAAGTTGGTGATACAGCTAACGAGTAACCAATAAGGTACCATACAATGACGATTGTGGAGGTAGTGATGTAGGTTTGGAAAAGAATTTGAACAATATTCTTACGCTTAATGGTACCACCGTAGAACAAACCAATAGCGGGTGTGATCAAGAACACTCCGAAAGAGCAGAACAAGATATATACCATATCTGCGGGCACAAATGTCAGCGTCTGTTCTTCGAGTGTTGAAGAGCTTCGTATGCTTAGAAGAGCATCTTTGGTCATTTGGTGTAAAGTGGACATCGCAGGGTGAACAAATAAAAAAATAACGACCACAATTAACTAATTGAATGGGGAGAGCAGGGGCGGACTTCGTATTTGAAGCTTCGGTGGGGAGATTGTTCTTTTTCTATACATTTTTCTTGCATGCTTCATTGCTTAAACCTTATCGGATTGAGTTTACACTCTCGAATAAGATAAGCGAATTATTTGTGCGTTTGATAGATAAGGACATGCAAAAATTCGCAGCTTCTCGCGTTATTTGCCCAAATCGGGCTCGCTTTATCTCCAGTAAATCCGCTCGCACTGCATCGATAACAAAATCACGTTTGCCGATGCTCTGGAAAAAAATGGGTGGTATAAGTATATTTAAGCAGCTCCGATAGAGCTTTGGTTAAAAAGGTTATATTGCAGGAAACACCATCCTGTAAACTGTCGTTGTTGAAGAATACTTTGATTCCAGAACAAAAAGTAGCGGGCACAGTGTTTAAGTCACGTGAAACGGGGTAAAGGAAGCAATTGTCGATAACTGTAAGTCTTTTTCAGTAAGCAAGTAGAAAAAACGGTGATGATATCATCTTATATAATGTAATAAAATAAGCACCTTTGGCACGAGACTATCAAGAGTATAAACCACGTACACAAGCCCGCGTCCCATTCATATACTGTCCCCACAAAGCTTAACATATCACAAACTCCAGTTTGAGCACAACTCTTTTTTCATGGGACGATTAAAAAAATAGATCTTTTTTTGTGCAGCTTACACCTTTATTTTTGCTTTTTTTTTCCAAAATGCCATAAATGGTGGTTCATCGGGTTTCTGGGCATTTCCTTGGAACACCGCGATCGGAAGCCCATCGCGCACTTGCCTACCTGGCTCTCGTCGAGTTCAATTTCACATAACCCGTCTATTAAACCGCTCACAAAATGACCACGCAACAACAGGATCTTGTGTTCTTCGATGACAATAGTCTCCTATCAGATAAAATCATCACTCCAGAAAACCGTGAATTACACATAATCACCCATGCAGAAGGTACGCAGCCAGCATGGCTCATCAACTCTTTGATTGAGACGTGCTTAATCGGTACAGCTAATCTGGTGAATAGAGATTTGGTTCGAACAGCTAGTCCAAGAGCCCTGGTAACTTACGTTTCTTTCCTTCACCCTAAAGAATTTGTTTTCAAAAGTTGCAGGAAACAAGGTTTGGATTTAGAATGTACAAACGATTTTTTCTTCGTGGACTGCTTCAGCGAGCTATTCTCTAAGCAAATTGTAACCCCGGAAGATTCAAAAGCTCAAATCGATGCCCTATTTTCAGGTATTATAAAGCAAATACATTCCAATTCTCGCGGAAGCCACGTGGTTGTGGTGGATTCTCCTGAGTTGCTTCTATCCGCAACTAATCTCTCAAGTAATGATCTAATTCATCACCTCCAACGTGTCAACCAAGACTGCAATTCTATGATCGTCGTTTCAAACATAGACGATGCTTTGATTGATATGGGCTCGGTGACGCCCGCGGACCCGGTTTACAGAATCACAGACTTCTTTGTCAAATTGCATCATAAGTCGTCTTTGAATGTGAATCTACTGCCACTCTCCACTGGCAAGGCCAAGGACATTACTGGCTGTTTAACTGTCTCGAAAGGTGCATTGCCCCCTCGGGCTTCTGTTCGAGTCTTGCAAAAAGAATACGTGTTTCACGTGTCAAAGGAATCAAACGTCAAAATTTTCTTTAGATGATTTAAAAATCGAAATTGGTTGGTTCTTTTTTATTTTTGTTTGGCCTTACAAGTTTTCATTAAATTTGTTTGCTGTGGTTTGCTTCTCGGTACATGTTGGCTCTATTGCACATTTCCCATGTATGATCATTTACTGCTGAACGGTTAAGGCCATCGATTTCTTGTGTTCAAGCTCCCTGTTTATGTGTACTTATCGATCAAATATTGGTTTAGAACATAAAATGAACATCCCTAGAGTCCTGCAGTGTCATATCATTCATACCAACCCGACTCTACTGTGCTTATAGTTTTGATCCTCAAATTGCTATATATTTCGACGATTATGTTGATTGGCCGGCGGGATTCTTGGTGTCTTTATAAATGAATTATTTGGCATTAACTATGTAGGTTTTAGCTTGTCGGGAAGGCGTAGTCAACACCACTTACGATGTATGAAAGTTTAGTGAACAAAATCAAAAAGATATACTGAATGCTTAGAAGGTGAATGATATCGAGCGTTTTTGGGGGTCTAGCACAAATGTTGTTTTTATACATCTGGTTTTTAAGGATTTACTACATTAAAGTACTTGTCCTCCTGAGAGACGTGCTGGGAATAACTCAAATTGCTTATAAATCACTCGCTTCTTGTTCATAATACGATCATGTCCATATAAACACAGGATGCAAATTCAGCAAGCTAGTTTCTTTTCGCAGTGGTTAATTAGCATCAGAAATTTGGGAATTCTCATTTGTTGCCCGGGGCTATTTTGAACATCCCAATAGCCTCAAACAATTTCTTCTCCCTCAAAACATCGTTTATTTGGCATAATTATATGTATTAGGGTTTTCCGTAATATTTATGTTAAATATCGGGCCCGGTAACAAACCCCCAGACCCGCGTCGTATGATGTATTCACTTCTCACTAGAAGACATTGTTTCCTACTCGGACTATCACTATATCTTTCAATTATCGTCTAATCAATTCAAATATATGTAATATAAACAACAACAATATTCCAGGATTATCCCGTTACTACTATCACTGGTAATCCGTAAAGGAAAAAAGACTATTCTACTCTTCTCATCAAGTTCCCTTTTTTCCCGCCCGTGCGGACGTCGACGGATCCCGACGCCACATCACGTGACAATATCTGATATTATGGCAGCATGTGTTGTAAATACGCGATCTGAGACTTCAATTTGCTGAAATATGAAAATAATTTACACAGGTCAGTGATAGTGAAATAGTGAATAAATCACCATCACTAATTGAAATATTGTTTGGTTGGACGGGAATGTTACTCTGGAGGTCTCTTCCATGCATCACTGATAAAGAATTTCATTGAATCAAATCCCAGTATTTGGAGATATACTTGACCAGAGCTCTTAGTCGATGTTTGCTAACAAGGTAAATTACCGCTGAGAAAGGCCTGTTACAGGCCTCCTACTGTATTAAATGCACCTATTCAGAAAGTACTACAGAACCGACATAAGCCCCTAAACTTTATATGTTGTCTTCTCCTGAAACATATTAAATATCATTGTCCTCACAATTTGCTCCATCTTTATCCTTATATTTTACCATCATCTTCATTTTCTTCTGTATTATAATCACAATACACTCTCTCTTTATTAATGATGAGGGCGTCAAAAGTCCTAATTTGTACACCCTTCACTTCATCGATTATTAGTCTGATCTTTGCTTACTTATCAGCATTTGAAAAACGTGCGTATATGCTGAGTTTCTCTTTCTTGTTGGAGGATTTTTTCTGTTTTTATCCCTTTCGTGAACTCTACCATAGGCTTGTTGTTAGTAACACGATATTTTACTAAATTTTTAGTAAACCCGAATATTATAAATATTTTTCCCGATATTATTAGTAATATTATATTATGGAAATATATCATAATATATCATAATATGTTATTTTCAACCATGAGTGGGGGCAGTTTCGACGCGCCACCCAGGGCCAGGGGGACCACAAAGCATCTTATTAGGGTTCGCACGCTGGCCTAGCCAATTATTTCCCTGTACCTCCACCAAAAGTCTTAATTTTGAGGTTCAATATAAAAAAAATTCATGGTGATATATAGATGGTAGCTTTAGACTAAGACTGTATTACGATAAACTAACTAAATCCAAAGGTCCGAACCAGACTAAAGGAATAAGGGGCCGTACCCTATTCGCACTTCCTCGTCGGACGGCATTCGGGACTCAGTCATGTTACTGCATATAGTCACACTTCTTCCGGTCTTTGGGAGCTTTGTCACCCAATATCCTCTTAAAATTATCGCTTAAAATAGTAGCTGTTGACGTCCATGTTACTTGAGAAGCCAAGTTTCGAGAAAAATCAACTTTTTTGATACGTAAAAAACCATAATATATTATAATATATTATTCATATTATTAATATGAAAGTCAATATTAATATTAATATTATTACTAAATATTACATAATATATTATGGAGCTATAATATTTTTGCGCGCTTTACTATTTTACTAACAACACTGACCATAGCTACGCCAAATAGCTTTAGACGGAAAAAATAATGGTTGAAGCGCCAACTTTTTCAGAGACTCGTGATTAAGCCTGGGTTCGACATGGTAGCGAGAAAACATGATTCAAGATTCAAGATTATCATCTAATATGGGAGGGAACATGAGTAGCAGTTCACTTGCGTCGAACTAAGCTAAAGCTTTGGCTCCATAACCCATCCATGGGTAAATAAACTCGTTAATTTAAACGGTGTTTAAAAATAGCGGTCACGGCCACAAAATACCCCATAATATTCATATTCCTTTCGATTTTAAACGCATAGTTGAGATACAAAATTTCTACATACCGACTGTTTATCAAAAATCAAATACTCAGTGCTCTATAAGTGTTTGAATTGCGTACAGGATTTACAAAAATAATTCGTGTTCTACAGACCCTAGATTGCCCCAGCGAAATAATGAAATGTCTTCGTAATTTGTTTTTTTCTCGTAGCTCCAAAGTGAAATCGCCTCGTAGGAAAAAAAATCTCCGCGTGCATAATTGAAATCTCTTGTGTTCTTAATATTGCTCCTCCTCCAAAAATGAATTCTCACTAAATTAAATTATTTGTCGCCCTCACAAATTTATTCTCGTCGCAGCAAAGTGAATTCTCGGCGCGACAAAATGGATTGTCTCCTACTGAGTTTTCAGTTCATCCATGACGTAGAATAAAGTCTCCTCTCTGAAAACGCATCCATCAACGACTAAAAGAAGTAAATACCCATGCTTCAAAAAAAAAGTATCCTCAGTTCAAAAGTAAAATGTCCTCATTTCAAATACAAATCGCTCATTTAAAAAATGATCCACTGATTTGTAATATGAGTCTGTATAACAGCTGTCCAAAATTTCCAATAGGTGCTTGACACTACCGTTTCAGTTGACGCTGGGTTTGCTCGATGCAATTTTTTGAATAAGGAACGCTAGACGTATATGCATACACCAAAACCCTCACTCTTCACAGCTCCTCAGAAATTTTGCTTTATCGGATAACGACGTTAGCAAAACTATGACTGTCAACAACTGTGTATCAAACTAAGCTACGTGGCGAAACATGAAGATAAAGAATTCATTTCAACAAAACTTCATGATTTCAAACGTCAGAACCCGAAATAATCGTCATAATTATGGATCATGACTTAGCTGAAGAAATTCCTGATGTTGATACGCTTGTTGAGATATTGAACTGTACATGAGATCTATAGATAGTGAAGCACGAAACGGCAAAATTATTTGCTTTCGCAGTAGAGATTTAATATCCTGTGAAGACATTAAATTAGGTATATTACTTCTCATCTATTTTTATGACAATAAATCATTTTCCTAGAGAGCGATTTGTATTTGTAATGAGGACATTTTACTTTTGAAGCGAGGATACTCTACTTTTGAAGCGAAGATAATTTACTTTTGAACTGAGGATACTTATGAGGACATTTTTTTTGAAGCATGGTTATTTACTTCTTTTACTCGTTGACGAATGCGTTTTCAGAGAGGAGACTTTCCCTCTATTCTACGTCATGGATGAACTGAAAATTTATTTTGTCGCGCCGAGAGTTCACTTTGCTGCGACGAGATTAATTTTGTGAGGGCGACAAATAATCTAATTTAGTGAGAATTCATTTTTGGAGGAGGAGCAATATTAAGAACACAAGAGATTTCAATTATGCACGCGGAGATTTTTTTTCCTACGAGGCGATTTCACTTTGGAGCTACGAGAAAAAACGAATCACGAAGACATTTCATTATTTCGCTGGGGCAATCTAGGGTCTGTAGAACACGAATTATTTTTGTAAATCCTGTACCAAAAATTAATGTCGCACAGATTTGGCGCCCCCGTACTGTAACGTAGTTTACCAAGTAATCTTGTCGTAACCAATTCAGAGCACAATTCTATATTATACATAAATATTAAGACTGTGATTTTCTCTTTTGAGAACTTTAAACTTGCGATATGCTGCGTCTAAATGACATTTTCCCTTAATGATTTCTATAGCTAATTGTTTGTTGTCAATACGTGAAGTTCTTAGATTTCTAAAAGAGAATACTAATTTTTTACGAAAAGTGTGTAAGTTGAAATATAAAAACATTATTTTTATCTCTTGAAAAATCCAATAACGTCTTTTTAGTGGTTTTTTTCTAATTGAATTACTACTCGATATTTCAGCTGCAGAAATTTGTAGTTCTGATTTTTCATATGGCATTTTTAGGGAGCGTGGTTATCAAAAAACCTTATTTTAAAATCACACTCTGTTGCCGAGCCAGTTTCTTGCGCAGGGCTGAAGAACGAGTGTATTCACGCGACGATTCCGCGGCTGCTAGGTCCTGATTTTAGATTAGCACATCGGAAAAAAAAAAATCAACGTATCTCGACCATTGATTCCCAATAATTTAAGAATTATATCTTTTCTCTTACGAATTTGATTTTTTTATCTTATTCTTGTAATCTGGTGATAATAAATGAAAATAAAGAGGGATCAAGCGATTGCGATTAGGAATGTGGTTCTGCACGATTTACGATCCGACAGAAGTTCGTTCTTTTATTGAGAGGCTGACTGAGTTTGCGAAGAAGAGATTAAAAAAAGAACGTACTTAGCTGATGTAAAATTCAGCAAGTGATGGAAATGCAACTACCTAAGAATCAGTTCTGAATAGATTAGCCAACTGAAGCATCTCTAGAGAGGTGGGAGGGGGGTGAGGGTGTCTTGATTTGAATGACTTAACTCTTCAAGCCAAAAAAAAAAAGGTTAATGACACGTCAACTTTTGCGGATCCCACAAGAATTTAGAGGATGTAAAATTTCAGTGGATCAGATTACCATAGCAAACAAGGCCACCTGAAAGAATATAGTGACTGAAACGGAATGTGCTGTTGATTTTTGTTGAAGTATCAAAACATGCAAATGGTCTCATAAATATGTGAGTCTGACCAATATAGAAGGACTAGTGTGAAAGCGCCATGTATATCGTAGCGTATACGTAACGGTGTACACAAATTTCCGTTTTAAGACGTGTTGTCGCAAAGGGCCATTTTTCAACGTAAATATTTTTAAAAAAGAATATTAAGATATATTAATGCGGTCTTTTTTGTGTTCATTAAAAAATGAGCTTGTCGTACGAAATCACTGCTGAGTCTATGCACATTGGTATTGTTAATAACTACGTGTATATCGTGCAATCCAAGAATTTGTTACTTTTCAAATACTTGGCGATTTATTATCCGTATATAGCAGATATTCGCAGAAGACCCAATATTTCAAAAGCGAGGCAAATGCGATTTTCGCACCACATGTACTACGGTAAAAGTCAAAAAACCTCGAACCTTACGTTTTGAAATAGAATGTATAAAGTAGAAAAGCACTATAGACAGGCGTTAATATATACTCGTGCCATTCTCATTCGATGCGTCTGCTGACTTTTTTAACTTTCTGGCCAACTTAGCATCTTTCAGAGTGGTTCGGGTGACAATTCTTTCCAAAATTCCTAAAAGGAAGCAACCCCAAGAACTCTTTCAGCACTTCTCTAAAAGGGGTGAGGTCTCCGGGGATTAATGGACTTGCCATATGGAAGAGTGTTAATTTTTGGCAAAAAGCATTTCTCCTCTTGTGGTTTTCCGGTTAAAGAGGGTGTATTGGAGCGGCATATCCTGTTTACAAATGAATTACTGTGTCTCGGTAATATTTTAGAAAGTATTTTTTTAGTAGTGTATGCTGTGGTTTAACTAAAAACAAGCGTTCAAGATAGAAAGTAAGTCGCTGGTGTCGTTGATCAGAATTTTTTTCTATTTTCGGACATGTTCATTCCCATAAAAGTTTGGAAGGTAGTTCTTCACATTTAATGAAAAAAAAAATAGTTTCTAGACGTATATATATCCTTTAATACTCCACAGTCGGCTCGAATGCCGAATTGAAATATAAGCAGTGGTCGGTAAATTTGATAGCGGAATGTTTATTTAGATACCTCTTTTCTTTTTCGGAAGTTTTGGCATAACCTTAACTGACATGAAAATAAACAAGACCTGGAATAAAAAATCCTACACACAGTAAGGCCGGACCTTAGGGAAGGATTAGTATTTTTTGTTGACAATTTTTTGAATGAGAACACTCCAAAAACTGTGTAACTATAACGTATTAATTTCCAGAAAAAATTGGATACCTTCTGTTAGATTTTGTTTTGTGAGGACCAGTTAAAATGTGTATGAAAAAGATTTTCTTTAGACAAAATCATGTAATTCTAGGCTAATTAGTTCACTGTCAAATTCGGCTGTCTTCAATAATAGAGGGTATTGAAAAATGGCCACTTCACGGAATAATTCACACAACGCCTAAGGCTTTCTGCACGCTCGCATAACATAAATCACCACTTCTTTAGTTGCATTGATTTTTTGAGTTTTTGTAAGATCAAATGAATTCCACAAGTGAGGGTTACAAGTTAACGGCAGGGTCACAGATATTCGCACAAATATCTACAGAAATATCTACAGAAACACATATATAAGTATTCGCAGAAACACATTTAGTGGTATCCATAGAAACACACAAAGAATAACACATAGAACCGGAATATTTGGGTCGTCGGCCTAGGATAATTGAGCTCGTATAAAGTACCTGAAGCGCTCAAAACTCGTATTATGTGCCCTGAAATAACAACCTTTTGCCTATAAACCGTTCCTTAGAATTATTCCAGAGATAAACATATAGGTATCCAAAACATTTCGGAAATAAAAGAATTAGGAGACAAGGGGAAGTAGTTTATGGAAAGGTAGTATACCGACAAAAGAAGCAAAAAGGACTCAAATCTTAGGGGTTCATGCTCCCCGAAAGGAATACGGCAAAAAGGCTCCGTCGAGGAAAATATTTAAGGTCGAAAACCCCTGACTCCTGACCTACAATCGCACATGATCGAGGATACTACAATGGTACTGACGTTATTTCAGGAGCATTTAGTTCTGTCGCGGTTACGCAGCTCCGACAAATCACTTGACGAGCGTTCATGTAGCACTACGCGCAGATGAGCTCTAGATTCTGGTAGGTTTGTCACCACAATCAGTAAATTTGAATTTCTTTTTCAATTTTATTCACGTGTGATTCTAATGTATATGATGTTTCTCGGATTTTACCGCGAAGTGACTTGCATGTGATTCTTCGTCAACCGTCTATTCAGATATATTCGGTTCTAGCGAATTTATTTTTAGGTTCGAAGAATGCCACTAGTCACCATGTACTTCAACTTAACTTCATATGAATTGGAATATTTAAATGGTCAGTGGTTCCCAGTAAATGCTTTTTTTCTTCTTCCTTAGTACTCATTCAACCAACATTATACCCTCTATGAGACCTGCTACTCTCGCTTTCACAGCTTTCATAGCTCTTGCAGCTGCTTACGCCGAGTCTGACCTCTTCAATGCTAAGAGATACGTCGATTCTACTTCTACCAACGCATCAGCTTCTTATCTTTCTTCGCAAGAGTCTAAAAGATATTACGCTCTTCACGCTCGTGAAGATTACGATCCTTTCTCTCTTGGATCGTCGGACATTTCTGCCGATACCAACGTGTACGCTCCAGCTGATACCCCCGCTGAAGCACCTGCATACGATCCCGTTGATACGCCTGCTTACGCTCCCGTTGATACGCCTGCTTACGCTCCCGTTGATACGCCTGCTTACGCTCCCGTTGATACGCCTGCTTACGCTCCCGTTGATACGCCTGCTTACGCTCCCGCTGATACGCCCGCTGAAGCACCTGCTTACGCACCTTCTTACGCTCCCGCCGATACCCCCGCTGAAGCACCTGCTTACGCACCTTCTTACGCTCCCGCCGATACCCCCGCTGAAGCACCTGCTTACAACGACGCAAACTCAAACACCGACGCGTACAACAATGCCAACGCCAACGCAAATACCGACGCGTACACCAGAGCCGAAATAAATGCCTATGGCGAAGCTTACACAAACGGATATGGTACTACCGATACCACCACTGATGGCACTACTGATGCATACGCCTACGGTACCACCGATGGCACCACCGAAGCATACACTAGAGCTGAAATCAATGCCTATGGCGAAGCGTACACAAACGCCTACGATACTACTGATGCCACTACTGATACCACCACCGAAGCGTACACTAGAGCTGAAATCAATGCCTATGACCAAGCGTACACAAACGCCTACGATACTACTGATGCCACTACTGATACCACCACCGAAGCGTACACTAGAGCTGAAATCAATGCCTATGGCCAAGCGTACACAAACGCCTACGATACTACTGATGCCACTACTGATACCACCACCGAAGCGTACACTAGAGCTGAAATCAATGCCTATGGCCAAGCGTACACAAACGCCTACGATACTACTGATGCCACTACTGATACCACCACCGAAGCGTACACTAGAGCTGAAATCAATGCCTATGGCCAAGCGGACACAAACGCCTACGATACTACTGATGCCACTACTGATGTATATGCCTCCGGCACTACTGCTTCCACTACTGATATCACCACCGAAGCGTACACTAGAGCTGAAATCAATGCCTATGGCGAAGCGGACACAAACGCCTACGATACTACTGATGCCACTACTGATGTATATGCCTCCGGCACTACTGCTTCCACTACTGATACCACCACCGAAGCGTACACTAGAGCTGAAATCAATGCCTATGGCGAAGCGGACACAAACGCCTACGATGATACTGATGATGCCATCACTGATGTAAATGGCACCACTGCTTCCACTACCGGACCGAAGCGTACCAGAGCTGAAATCCAATGCCATGGCGAATGGCAAACGCCTTACGATATTACTGATGGCACCACTGCTTCCACCACCGATAGCACCACTGCTTCCACCACCGATAGCATCACTGCTTCCACCACCGATAGCATCACTGCTTCCACCACCGATAGCATCACTGCTTCCACCACCGATGTATACGCTTACGGAACCAATGATGGCACCACCGATGCTAACGATAACACCATCGACGTGACGGGCTACACTACCGTGGTTGGATACACTACTTACTGCCCATTGTCTGCTGTGGTCACTTTCACTACTTGTAGTGGAGAAATGTGTGCTGCTTCTGTTACCACCGTCTCAGAAGCCACAAATATTACTGTCCCTGGTAAAGTTGTCATTTCCACCACCGTGACGAGTGAAACCACAGTGACGAGTGAAGCCACGATTTCTTCACCCGTTTCTGAGGGTTTCCCCTCTACATGGCAGGACGCTTCCGCTTCTACCCCCACCATTGTAACTAGTGAAGCCTCTGTATCTTCTCCCGACACCTGGTCGGACGCTTCCTTGTCTACCCCCACCATTGTAACTAGTGAAGCCTCTGTATCTTCTCCCGACACCTGGTCGGACGCTTCCATGTCTACCCCCTCCACATTGTCAGACGCTTCCGTCACTACCACTGACTTCACCACACGCACTGGCCACACCACGCTTACTGGCCATACCGTTATCATCACAGAATCTACCGTGATAACTATTACTAATTGTGGGGAGAAAACTTGTAGTGCTTCTATTACCACCGTGTCCGAAGCCACTAGCATTACCTTTACTGGTACGGTTGTTGTTCCTACTACCGAGACGAGTGCGGTCTCTGTGTATACCACTGCTTCGGTCTCTACCCCGGCTATCTGGTCAGAAGTTTCCGTCACTACGGATAGTGTCACTACGGATAGTGTCACTACGGATGTTGTCACTACCGATATGACTGTCAGTGACCACACCACTTACTACTCGGAGTCTACTGTGGTCAGTGTTACCACATGTAACTCAAACGAATGTAGTGTTTCTGTGAACACCGTGTCAGAGCCCACTACAGTCACGTATTCTGGTGAAGTTATTGTTTCTACTACTATGACCAGTGTCGCCCCTGTTACTACCCCCGCCACCTGGTCTATGGTGACGGGCTATATTACTGTCACTGGATACACCACTTACTGCCCATTGTCTGAAGTTGTGACTTTCACCACATGTATCGGAGATGAATGTAGTGCTTCTGTCACCACTGTATCCGAAGCCACCACTCTTACCTTTTCTGGAGAGGTTGTTTTTCCTACTACACTGACGAGTGCTGTCTCTGTGTATACCACTGCTTCGGTCTCTACCCCGGCTATCTGGTCAGAAGTTTCCGTCACTACAGATAGTGTCACTACGGATGTTGTCACTACCGATATGACTGTCAGTGACCACACCACTTACTACTCGGAGTCTACTGTGGTCAGTGTTACCACATGTAACTCAAACGAATGTAGTGTTTCTGTGAACACCGTGTCAGAGCCCACTACAGTCACGTATTCTGGCGAAGTTATTGTTTCTACTACTATTACCAGTGTCGCCCCTGTTACTACACCCACATATGTTTCTTCCGTCGTGACCACTGACTTCACCACACGCACTGGCCACACCACGCTTACTGGTCACACCGTTATCATCACAGAATCTACCGTGATCACTATTACTAATTGTGGGGAGAAAACTTGTAGTGCTTCTATTACCACCGTGTCCGAAGCCACTAGCATTACCTTTACTGGTACGGTTGTTGTTCCTACTACCGAGACGAGTGCGGTCTCTGTGTATACCACTGCTTCGGTCTCTACCCCGGCTATCTGGTCAGAAGTTTCCGTCACTACGGATAGTGTCACTACGGATGTTGTCACTACCGATATGACTGTCAGTGACCACACCACTTACTACTCGGAGTCTACTGTGGTCAGTGTTGCCACATGTAACTCAAAACGAGATGTAGTGTTTCTGTTAACACCGTGTCAGAGCCCACTACAGTCACGTATTCTGGCGAAGTTATTGTTTTGCTACTATTACCGGTGTCGCCCCTGTTACTACCCACATATGTTTCTTCCGTCGTGACCACTGACTTCACCACGCACTGGCCACACCACGCTTACTGGTCACACCGTTATCATCAGAATCTACCGTGATCGCTATTACTAATTTGGGGAGAAAACTTGTAGTGCTTCTATTACCACCGTGTCCGAAGCCACTAGCATTACCTTTACTGGTACGGTTGTTGTTCCTACTACCGAGACGAGTGCGGTCTCTGTGTATACCACTGCTTCGGTCTCTACCCCGGCTATCTGGTCAGAAGCTTCCGTCACTACGGATAGTGTCACTACGGATGTTGTCACTACCGATATGACTGTCAGTGACCACACCACTTACTACTCGGAGTCTACTGTGGTCAGTGTTACCACATGTAACTCAAACGAATGTAGTGTTTCTGTGAACACCGTGTCAGAGCCCACTACAGTCACGTATTCTGGCGAAGTTATTGTTTCTACTACTATGACCAGTGTCGCCCCTGTTACTACCCCCGCCACCTGGTCTATGGTGACGGGCTATATTACTGTCACTGGATACACCACTTACTGCCCATTGTCTGAAGTTGTGACTTTCACCACATGTATCGGAGATGAATGTAGTGCTTCTGTCACCACTGTATCCGAAGCCACCACTCTTACCTTTTCTGGTGAGGTTGTTTTTCCTACCACACTGACGAGTGAGATCTCCGTATATACCACTGCTTCTGTCTCTACCCCGTCTGTGTCTCCAGATGTGTCTGTCACTACTACAGAAATTACTGTTAGCGACCACACCACTTACTACTCAGAGTCTACCGTGGTCACTATTACCACGTGCAGAGAACAAAGGTGTGCACACTCTGTAACCACAGTCTCCGAAGCTACTACTGTTACTTACACTGGTGAGGTTGTTGTTTCTACCACTGTGACTAGTGCCGCCTCTGTGTCGACCACTGCTACACCTTCTCGCCCCTGTTTCTACCACTGAAGTCATCGTCACTGACCTTTGCTGCCTGGTCTCTGTTACTACCAGTGCCGAACAGTGCTTCATCATTGAAGGTTTCCATCACCAGTGTTTCTACTGAAGTCATCGTCGACCACTGACCACACCACACCTACTGCTCTGGAAGTTTCCATCACCGTGGTCACCGTTTGCACCTACCGTGGTCACCCACTTGTAGTGCTGAAAAGTGTTCTGTTACCACGGTGTCTGTGTCTGAAGCCACCACTGTTACTTACACTGGTGAGGTTGTTGTTTCTACCACTGTGACTAGTGCCGCCTCTGTGTCGACCACTGCTACCTTCTCTACACCTGCTGCATCATTGGAAGTTTCTATCACCAGTACTGAAGTCATCGTCACTGACCACACCACGTACTACTCTGAGCCGACCGTGGTCACCGTTACTACTTGTAGTGCCGAACAGTGTACTCCTTCTGTTACCACAGTATCCGAAGCCACCACAGTCACTTACACTGGTGAGGTTGTTGTTTCTACCACTGTGACCAGTGCCGCCTCTGTGTCGACCACCGCTACCTTCTCTACACCTGCTGCATCATTGGAAGTTTCCATCACCAGTACTGAAGTCATCGTGACTGACCACACCACGTACTACTCTGAGCCTACCGTGGTCACCGTTACTACTTGTAGTGCTGAAAAGTGTACTCCTTCTGTCACCACAGTGTCTGAAGCCACCACTGTCACTTACACTGGTGAGGTTGTTGTTTCTACCACTGTGACTAGTGCCGCCTCTGTGTCGACCACTGCTACCTTCTCTACACCTGCTGCATCATTGGAAGTTTCCATCACCAGTACTGAAGTCATCGTGACTGACCACACCACGTACTACTCTGAGCCGACCGTGGTCACCGTTACTACTTGTAGTGCCGAACAGTGTACTCCTTCTGTTACCACAGTATCCGAAGCCACCACAGTCACTTACACTGGTGAGGTGGTCGTTTCGACGACGTTGTCGAGTGCCTCAGTTGTTTCTACCACTGCCGTTTCGTCAGGTGTTTCCGTCACTAAGACTGGATATACCAGCATGAGCGACTACACAACTGATATAACAGTGACAGATGTCATCACTCACTTCCCATCGTCTACCGTGGCCACCATTACTACTTGTAGCGGACCAGATTGTGGTATTTCTGTGATCACCGTTTCTAAGGCTACCTCTATGACGATTACGGGTGAGGTTGTTGTTCCTACTACGTTGTCGAGTGCCGTGGAAGTTTCCACCACTTTGAAGGCTCCTCATGCTTCTAGCATTCTTACCACTAAGGTTAGTTCCGCTTCCTCTGCTTCACACTACTCCTCTGCCAGCATCAGCTCATATGATGCTGGAGCCGGAAAGGCTGCCGTGGGCGTTGCTGGTGTTGTCGGTATCGTTGCAATGTTGATTTAAATCAATGTTTCTTTCTGTTTGTCATAATCGGAGGATCTGCGACTTTCACTGTTTACACCGTATATCAAAGAAAATATATATATAAATGTCAGAAATAATTGAATAAATCTTCAAATTGATATTTAGAAGACGAAGGATTGATAAAGGTAGATGGACAGTAGACTGAAAGTAGATTGATTGACTTGAGATCGAAACTTGTAAACTAAATAAACAGAAAATTAGCCAAATTAAGAATGCCTTTTTCATCCTTGTGTGGGAAAAAGCCAGTGTATATGAGAAGCGCTAACCAGCATTTTGGTGCTAGCAGCCATATGTGTACTTGAGCTGGAGCTTGAGTGCGAACGTCTTTAGCTTTTTAGCATGTACTCTACATGACAATAACTAAAAGCTCCTTATAACAAACTGTTTCCGGAAATGTTCTTGGAAGGTAGTTCGTCACATTTAACGAAAACTGGATTTTATAGACGTAGATATATCCTTAATAGTCCGCAGTCAGTTTGAACGCCGCTGTCGGGGTGGTCGGTACATGTAATGATGGAATGTTTTTGTAGATACCTCTCTTCATTTTCGGAAGTTTGACCCAAACTAAACTGACCTGAAAGTAAAGAAGACCTGAAATAAACAATCATTCTTGTGGATGAGGGCACAAATATAGCTGTTTGTGCGTTGCTTGCTAGGTAACATATATGATGCACTAATAAGATAGTTGATACACACCTACAATCCTTGTCAAGATTAATATCCAACAGTCTTGGATTATGCGTCTGTTATGCGTACACAGGTAAAAAAGATTTTATAATGGTTCTGGCTCAAGAGATGTCATACTTCCACTGTGGGATTATGTAATCGATGGAGGAAAAGGAAAGAAAAGAAAATTCTTTCAACAAGAATGAATTTTTTTCAGTTAAATTATAGAGTTTTGTCTAGAGTGAAGCACGTAACAGCATGTTTACGCGCGTGATAAAAGAAATTCGACGTGAGGCAAAAAATCGATCGCATAATCGTAACAAGATGTGTAGTTAATGGTTTTTTTTTTTTTTCAAATTCCACGTAAGCGTAATGCGTAGCGTTGTGAAAATGCGTAATAGCTTATTGAACAATTTTTGTACTTTTTTGTTGAAAAACAGAGGTTCTAAAACAATCTAACAGTTAGAAAAGGGAAAGACCCTCTATAAATACTTCCTTCAGTGTAAATCGATCAGAGTCTATATGTATTTTAAAGAAACAGTTGTATTACAGGAAGCCGCTATAAAAAGACGCAAAAACTATAGATAAAAACCTGAAAACATATCTGGATAGAAGACAGAATAATGAAGTTATCCAGCTTTCCCGAGCCCTATATCTTCTTCCTTATTCTAACCACTCTGTAGATCACGTCATCCCGCTCGCACCTTAGTATGTTCCAACATCTACTGCATTTGCGTATGCAGAAGAGGTTGAAGGACATTGCCTCCATTGGCCTCTCGGAATCTGGAACAATATACTCGTCGGACAATATATGACTTTGTTTTTATGCGAGTATCGGGTCCGCCAGACAAGGGGCATAGCTAATATAAGGTCCCATCATCGATCAAGGTTCTCTAGGGCCTATATTAAAATCATCGAATAAAGGGCAACATCTAGTCTCCCTTCCTCTACCACTTTCGTGATCCCCGAACCCCATTGTCAACCTCCAGAACCTGTCGAGAATATCCATTTAATCGGGCATCTTTCCGCGAGACGTCAAGATCGCTTAAATCGTGATCGTGATAGTTCAAAATCGGCTTCTTTTCCTAGGGGATTTCAGAGAAATACGATTTCAAAGTCACCCCAAACATTTTGAAATGTCTTTCTTGTGGACTGACTCACTAAAGAACACTCAGCCAACTAGGCTGGTATGGATCATCTGAGAAGTTAACACCGATTAAATCAAAAGATAATCTTCGATTCTCAGAAATGCACCCGTGGTCTCTCATGAGTCCAATGCAAATGTTGTGGGTATAATTGTCACTTTTGGAGCCCTATCTGTTACGCTTCCACAATATCAAATTTACTCCAATAATATATTGCTGAAAACGCATATTTCTCCATTAAAAGCTCCCCATGGAGGCATCATATGTTCCGTTATGATTGTTAACAAAACAAATACAAGAGAAGACTCAAGCCGAGACATGCTTTCAAAATCTGAGTATATCTTGAAATGCCTGTCTACTTTAAATTGACAGTAGGGTATCGAATTCGTGAAGAGGAGTTCTGCAAAATAGCATTCACTGAATTGTTGAGGTAAAAGATACCTGGAAATCTAGCCCGAGGTTGCAGGGGCCTAGCCATGTGCTACCCCGCGGTTGTAGTGTCGGGTAACCTTTACCAACAGCTTTTATATCAAGGGAAGTTTTGCACAACTTCTATCGTTGTATGTTTCCCAAAGGGATTTTACTATTATTTCTAAGTTATATATTCAATCGATCCATAATTTACAATTATGTCTGTCCAGAATAAAAGTGAGACAATGGATGTTGGACCTACTGTTGTAGGGTTTCTGGCTCTTAGCCCATATGCCCAGAGTAGGACTGTCTGAGGTCGTGCTTAGCCCAGACAAGGCGTACTACTGGTGACTAATAGACTTCAACAGGTTATGGCCTCTTTCACTGCTCGGAAATCGAACATCCGTTTTTTTGAACGATGCTTCTCATTACTTATGAATACCCATTCAGGTGAGGCTCGATCCGATGTAATATACTGTTGAACAGAACCCTCATGACTAGTTCTCATCGGAGGGAGGAACTATATCCATTAGTTGACTAACTCAGTACGTCCACGGGGAGCGTAGCGACCTGGTGGGACCGTACCTGACTCTTGGAGCATCCTGAAGGGCTCTACCTGAGGAGAGGGAAGGGTTGTCATTAGTATCCTAATCTGAAACAGTCATAGCTAAAGAGTAAACGGGCTATGGGAATAATCTAGTAAAGAGTATCAGGTTTCCAGTAAGATTAGAGTGTAAAGAGAATAAAACAATTCCATTAGTCAAGATGAGGCTGGGTTATAGAGAGTTGACATTACCATATAGGTCATTACACGACCGCTACCCGGGAGACTACATTGACTGGTGAGAGGAAACGGAGGTCGTGTACCAATTATTGACCATACTGAAGGACATGCACAGGAGTGCTTCACTATGATCACGTAACGCGTGATCACAGGGCAGCATCCAGCATTGTCGTTCAACAGAATTACATGCTCGTGCACAGCGGAGGGCACTACTCATGTAACACTGTCTGAAGCATTCGTTTCTTTCCTTAGGGAATAAAATTTGAAGTGGCTTTTTCGGCATTAAATGCGCGGCATCAAAATGTTTTCATTCTTTTCAATAATTGTTACGCAAACGAAGCAAATTACGCAAATCGTTACGCAATCCTCGGCGAGAGGCTCAAGTAAACGTAGTGTTTTGATTTATATTACGCAAATTGTTACCGTATCACGTGAACATAGACAAAAATAAAATAAAAAACGACAAATTACGCGCTTCACTGACCTAGGCCATCTCTCGACAGTCAAGGCCACTCGTCTAAGAAACCTGGAAAACCAACAATCCTACTCGTTTACTCAGCAATGTCGTATCACATTGACAATCCTTAGGAAAACTTTTAAAAAAGGAGATTATCTCTTAGGTTGAATCGCTTGAATCCCCAGCTTTAACTACACCATTGAAATACACACAAAATCTTAGCCAGACGGACCATAATCTTGATATGAAGGCTCGCTATAACCCAGAATCTACTTCGTCACTATAGTCCTCACAGATACCGCTAGGTGTTTTTTTTTTTTTTTTTTTTTTTTTTTTTCGTTGAGGTTTTTTGACATTTTTGGTCTCGTGGCCACTACCGATACTTCCACTTTGTGTTATGCGTGTTCGCCGAGGGAGCAAATTTGTACAGAAAAAGGAGGTTTTTGGCCAAACGAATGAGAATGATTAGTTTGTTAAAAAAAGATCTACAGGCGGAGTCGTTTACAGCATAACGGAGTCACCTCCCAAAACCATCAATTTCTGTAAAATCCTGTGTTTAAGTTAGCACGTCTGACTGATCGTCTCACTAAAATTGAACAGTCTGAATGCACAGAACTCAAGGGAAAAGTATCTTGGGGTTGCTACTCAGGAAGTGCAGGTGTCTCAAGTAGCACAGCTCTGTCATGATATAATTTTACTTAATTAAATTAGCATCTCATTCTTTCAAAAAGCCAATTCTTTTTGGAGCAATTGACTTGTGAAGTGCCCTTTATTTTTCTTTTCATCGTGGATGAATTCATTTTCAGACAGGAGATTTTATTCTCAGCCACGGACGATCTGGAAACAGTTTTTTTTTTTCTCGCCGCAAATTCATTCTTCTGGGACGAGATTTCAGCGTTCGGGTTCGACAATTCATTTTACTTCGGGAAAATTTATCATTGGGGCAGGAGCATTCATTATTGACACAAGTGATTTCAATTATACCAGTAGATTTAGTTTTCAGACGAGGCGATTTAACTTTTGAGTGGCGAAAGAAACATTTTTTTTCGTGGGACAATTCATTCTTTGCAGAGCACGAATTATTTATCATGTTTTAAACCATGTATATATAAGGGAAACCTTTTTCTTTGAAGGATGCCATTGTTAAGTCCATGTAGGAATAAAGTATTAATTTCCAGAAAAAATTAGAGTCCTTCTGCTAGATTTTGTTTTCTGAAAACCAGTTAAAATGTGTATGGAAAAGGAATGTTTCTTAGACACACCCGTGTAATTATAGTTCAGATTCGGCTGCCTTCAGTAATAGAGTATTGACAATTGGGCTACTTCACGGAAGAAGTCACACAGCGCCTAAAGTCTTCTGCACGCTCGCACAACATAAATTACCACTTCTTTAGCTGAATCAATTTTTTGAGTACTTTTACACAATAACAAAACTGAAACAGAAGACGAAATATATCTCGATTAATATGTTCTGAATTTAATAATCACGATCAAATAAATTCCACAAGCGAGGGTTAAAAGTTGATGGCAGGATCACAGATATTCGCAGAAATATATTCAGAAATATCTAAAGAAAAAATATGGTGGTATCCATAGAAACACACAAAGAATGACACATAGAACCAGAAAACTTGGAATATTTGGGACGTCGGCATAGGATATTGAGCTCGTATAAAGTACCTGAAGCGCTCAAAACTCGTATTATGTGCCCTGAAATAACAACCTTTTGCCTATAAACCGTTCCTTAGAATTATTCCAGAGATAAACATATAGGTATCCGGAAATAAAAGAATTAGGAGACAAGGGGAAGTAGTTTATGGAAAGGTAGTATACCGACAAAAGAAGCAAAAAGGGCTCAAATCTTAGGGGTTCATGCTCCCCGAAAGGAATACGGCAAAAAGGCTCTGTCGAGGAAAATATTTAAGGTCGAAAACTCCTGACACCTGACCTATAATCGAAATGGTTGAGGATACTGCAATGGTACTGAAATTAATTCCGGAGAATTTTATTCTGTCGCGGTTACGTAGCTCCGAGAAATTATTTGACGAACGTTCATGTGAAACTTCGCGCAGATGAGCTCTAGATTCTGGTAGGTTTCAAGCTGTCACCCCAATCAGTAAATTTGAATTTCTTTTTCAATTTTATTCACGTGTGATTCTAATGTATATGATGTTTCTCGGATTTTACCGCGAAGTGACTTGCATGATTCTTCGTCAACCGTCTATTCAGATATATTCGGTTCTAGCGAATTTATTTTTAGGTTCGAAGAATGCCACTAGTCACCATGTACTTCAACTTAACTTCATATGAATTGGAATATTTAAATGGTCAGTGGTTCCCCAGTAAATGCTTTTTTTTTCTTCTTCTTCCTTAGTACTCATTCAACCAACATTATACCCTCTATGAGACCTGCTACTCTCGCTTTCACAGCTTTCATAGCTTTTGCAGCTGCTTACGCCGAGTCTGACCTCTTCAATGCTAAAGAGATACGTCGATTCTACTTCTACCAACGCATCAGCTTTTATCTTTCTTCGCAAGAGTCTAAAAAAGATATTACGCTCTTCACGCTCGTGAAGATTACGATCCTTTCTCGCTTGCTTCTTCGGACAGTCCCGCCGATTCCAACGCCTACGCCCCAGCAGATGCTTACAATCCTGCTGACACTTCCGTGGATACTTACACTCCCGCGGAAGCTCCTATGGATCCTTATACTCCCATTGACGCTGACGCTGATGCTGCCGCTGACGTGGATGTGACGGGCTACACTACTGTGGTCGGATACACTACCTACTGCCCATTGTCTGCTGTGGTCACATTTACTACTTGTAGTGGAGAAATGTGTGCTGCTTCTATCACCACTGTTTCCGAAGCTACCCATATTACTGTTACCGGTGAGATTGTATTTCCTACCACACTGACGAGTGACGTCCCTGTTTCATACCCCCCTTATGAGGTCCCCTATACGTGGTCAGAACCTCCCGTGTATACTCCCGAAACCTGGTCAGAACCTCCCGTGTATACTCCCGCCACATCGTCAGAACCTCCCGTGTATACTCCCGAAACCTGGTCAGAACCTTCCGTGTATACTCCCGAAACCTGGTCAGAACCTCCCGTGTATACTCCCCGCCACATCGTCAGAACCTCCCGTGTATACCTCCCTGAAACCTGGTCAGAACCTCCTGTGTGTATACTCCCTGAAACCTGGTCAGAACCTCCCTGTATGCTCCCTGAAACCTGGTCAGAACCTTCCTGTGTATGCCTCCTGAAACCTGGTCAGAATCCCTCCGTGTGTACTCCCTGAAACCTGGTCAGAACCTCCTGTGTAGCATCCCTGAAACTTGGTCAGAACCTTCCGTGTATACGCCCGCCACATCGTCAGAACCTCCCGTGTATACTCCCGAAACCTGGTCAGAACCTCCCGTGTATACTCCCGAAACCTGGTCAGAACCTTCCGTGTATACTCCCGAAACCTGGTCAGAACCTTCCGTGTATACTCCCGAAACCTGGTCAGAACCTCCCGTGTATACTCCCGAAACTTGGTCAGAACCTTCCGTGTATACGCCCGACACATGGTCAGAACCTTCCGTGTATACTCCCGAAACCTGGTCAGAACCTTCCGTGTATACGCCCGCCACATCGTCAGATGCGTCTATTACCAGTAATGACTACACAACCACTGACTACACCACACGCACTGGCCACACCACGCTTACTGGCCACACCGTTCTCATCACAGAATCCACCGTGATAACTATTACTAATTGTGGGGAGAAAACTTGTAGTGCTTCTATTACCACCGTGTCCGAAGCCACTAGCATTACCTTTACTGGTACGGTTGTTGTTCCTACTACCGAGACGAGTGCGGTCTCTGTGTATACCACTGTTTCGGTCTCTACCCCGGCTATCTGGTCAGAAGTTTCCGTCACTACGGATAGTGTCACTACGGATGTTGTCACTACCGGATAGTGACCCACACCACTACGGATGTCTACTGTGGTCAGTGTTACCACATGTAACTCAAACGATATGTGTTTCTGTGAACACTGTGTCAGTGACCATTCTGGTGAAGTTATTTGTTTACTACTATGACCAGTGTCGAGTTCTACCCGCCACCTGGTCTATGGTGACGGGCTATATTGTCACTGGATAACTCAAACGATTGTCTGAAGTTGTGACTTTCACCATACGTATGGAGATGAATGAACACTGTCACCACTGTATCCGAAGCCACCCTTACCTTTTCCGGTGAGGTTGTTTTTTCCTACCACACTGGGTGAGATCTCCGTATACCATTGCTACCTTCTCTACACCTGCTGCATCATTGGAAGTTTCTATCACCCTGAAGTCATCGTGACTGACCACCCACCACTACTCACCTGAGCCTACCGTGGTCACCGTTACTACTTTTGGTGCCCGAACAGTATTGAACACAGTGTCTGAAAGCCACCACGTCACTACACTGGTGAGGTTGTTGTCGTGACCAGTGCCGCCTCTGTGTCGACCTTTCTACCACACCTGCTGCATCATTGGAGACCAGACTGAAGTCATCTGACTCACCACTGTATCCTGAAGCCTACCGTGGTCACCGTTTACTTTAGTGCCGAACAGGTTCCTTTTGTTACCACAGTGTCTGAAGCCACCACTGTCACTTACACTGGTGAGGGTTGTTGTTTTACCACCGTGACCAGTGCCGCCCCGATATGTCGACACCGCTACCTTCTCTACACCTGCTGCATCATTGGAAGTTTCTATCACCAGTACTGAAGTCATCGTCACTGACCACACCACGTACTACTCTGAGCCTACCGTGGTCACCGTTACTACTTGTAGTGCTGAAAAGTGTACTCCTTCTGTCACCACAGTGTCTGAAGCCACCACTGTCACTTACACTGGTGAGGTTGTTGTTTCTACCACCGTGACCAGTGCCGCCTCTGTGTCGACCACCGCTACCTTCTCTACACCTGCTGCATCATTGGAAGTTTCTATCACCAGTACTGAAGTCATCGTCACTGACCACACCACGTACTACTCTGAGCCTACCGTGGTCACCGTTACTACTTGTAGTGCTGAAAAGTGTACTCCTTCTGTCACCACAGTGTCTGAAGCCACCACTGTCACTTACACTGGTGAGGTTGTTGTTTCTACCACTGTGACTAGTGCTGCCTCTGTGTCTACCACTGCCGTTTCGTCAGGTGTGTCCGTCACGAAGACTGGATACACCAGCATGAGCGACTATACAACTGACATCACTGTGACAGACTTTATCACTCACTTCCGATCTTCTACCGTGGCCACGGTTACTACTTGTAGCGGACCAGATTGTGGTATTTCTGTGATCACCGTTTCGGAAGCCACCTCTATGACGACTTACGGGTGAGGTTGTTGTTTCTACCACTGTGACTAGTGCCGCCTCTGTGTCTACCACTGCCGTTTCTTCAGGTGTGTCCGTCACGAAGACTGGATACACCAGCATGAGCGACTATACAACTGACATCACTGTGACAGACTTTATCACTCACTTCCGATCTTCTACCGTGGCCACGGTTACTACTTGTAGCGGACCAGATTGTGGTATTTCTGTGATCACCGTTTCCGAAGCCACCTCTATGACGATTACGGGTGAGGTTGTTGTTCCTACTACGTTGTCGAGTGCCGTGGAAGTTTCCACCACTTTGAAGGCTCCTCATGCTTCTAGCATTCTTACCACTAAGGTTAGTTCCGCTTCCTCTGCTTCACACTACTCCTCTGCCAGCATCAGCTCATATGATGCTGGAGCCGGAAAGGCTGCCGTGGGCGTTGCTGGTGTTGTCGGTATCGTTGCAATGTTGATTTAAATCAATGTTTCTTTCTGTTTGTCATAATCGAAGGGTTTGCGACATACCTTGTCTGCGTCGTATCCTATATAATATGTAAAGAAAAAGCTGCACATAGCAATAAAACAAAACGGATTTTCCTGTATTGCATAATAAAGATGCTATTCTAATATTGGGCCGCGAAGACTTGAAAAATGGTAAAGTCAAAACAAGCAATTTCATTTGCAACTGTATTTCGGAGACGGAGAAATAACTATACGTGACCCAGTGTTGTGTCTGACGACTCGGTGTTCGAAAAATGACGAAAAACTGATACGATGGAGGGATCGTCCGATTCGTCACGTTTTGTCATCGATATGACGATAATATAATATGAAGATCAAGAGAAGCAAATATCTGAATAGCATTTTTTTATCGTTTACAACTCCTCAATATCACTTGTGGATATTGAGTTTGTAAGATCATAAACAAATATCTATATGTTTGAATCAGAATACTTTCAGCTAATCATGCAAGAAAGTCAAATTAAGCAGCACTGTGAGATGGCTAATTTTGTACCCGAGTCAAGGTGTACAAAGAAATCCCTACAAATTTATTATCATTACTCGCTTTCAGTTCATACGACGTAATTGTGAACCGACTTCCGTGCTCGGCATCTGAATCTTTCTTGTTTCCGAAAAGTACAACTTCTTAAGCCGAAGCGTAGCCAGCTTACGCGAAATACCTTTCAGTAAACCTAGACTTGCCCCTTCTATCATTCTTTTCGTAAGAAGGTCAATACATGAACGGTATATTAAGTGGGATAAAATATTAGGTAAACCTTATATTAAAGAATTGAGGATTGCAATTGGCAAAGAGGTTTTACTCACTCGGTTTTGTAACTTGTTTTTAGACTTAGTGTTGTCAACCTGAAAGTATTGAGTGGTCGCTGATGGTAAATTAGTCAAACCGTCAAGTAGTTTGGTACACGAGATAGTCTCATCTTTCGGGTTTACCGACGTAAGTTCTTCCTCGGCCATTTTGAGCAGTTCACGCAAGTGTTGATATCTCTAATGGTGGAATAACGCTGATATAGTCCCGGGTATGACTGTCTGTAACCTTTATGACAGCCTGCGTGTTACATGTTAACAGCACTTATCTTTACCTCTTTTCGGAAGAGTTCTCTATAACGTTTTGAAGAGATTAAGAGTGCAAGCAACCGAATCCACTTACTTCAGTGGATACCAAATCAACATCTGAATAAGACCTCTTCGTAGTAATACCTAACATTTTAATTTTATTGCTGGCACAGAAATATGAGGCCATACTGTATATTTAAATGTTGGGTCAGGACAATAGGACTGAAATTATCCCACTATAATGAAACTATCAGACCACAAGTAGGCAATATCATCCTGATAAATAGAGATTAATGACGAAAATATATGAAATAGGACGAAATCTTCAAACGAAATCGTAGTATGATGCATGCCGAACTATGAAGATTTCGTCTGACGAATGAAGAGGTTCAGAGACATAAAATTCGTTATTCAACATTCAACATTCGTCATCGTACATTTTCATGTTGTCATTCCCATGAATAATAACTAGAAAATGACGCAATGGCAGAATACTGGCGTATTCACCGAGTTCAAGAAGCCAGTTTCAGAAGAAAAAAACACAGCACATATATATTGGGTAATTTTGGACGGTACGCTGAGTATGGTGTATTTGTTCGATAGACCTAAGTAAGTTTACATTATAGAACTACACCCTCGGTCATCTATAAGCATAATGTTCATGCAAGAGAATTTAAGAATATCGCCGTTAGTCAGCACGAATTTATACGGCACATAATAAGTTTAGTCTGGTATGTAATACCAATACATATCTGGAGAGACTTACAATCAACGTTTTTAGAACATCTCGTTCTAAAGCTTCTTGCTCTGAGTAACCAAGATGGCCTCTAATGTGGGCGAAAGCCCCACTGTATGGATTATTTTTAATTTCTTCTGCTTTTTCTATGCAAAGGGAGAAGAATTAGTTCTTCAAATATTTCTCGTAAAATTTCGCCTTCGTTTGTCCTCCTTTCGTCGCTAAGTTGTTCAAACTCGTCATCGTATTGAAGGAAGTTCCGTGTTAAAGAGCTTTCCTGTATGAAAGCTACTGATAAATTTTGAGTATGAGTAGAATTTTCGTGTAGAATACCAGAAACACCCAGAATATCATTTTCAGAGTCTACTTTGGGACCCGCGTTGGTTTCGTCTTCTGTTCACCTGCGCGAAGTCCCTCGTCCCCTAGAAGAATTAACCGGGTATCCGGTTATCCCAAAACGATCGCCTTTGCGGGCCAGCTGCTGATGAGACTTTGGGGACGCACCGAGGTGGTAGTTACTAGTCACGATGTGCCAGAATTTAAGTAGCAGTTACAAGCGGATTCTTACAGGTGAAATGCATAGTGACGTATATACTACATAATTTATTACCTAAATGTGGTCAAGATTTTGGTGATTCTCAGAACGAGGTGAATACGCCCAGAGCCAAAACTATTGTGTTACGATTCTGAACATGGATGTTAATGGTCACTCGGAGAATACATCAGATGAAATAATGTCCCGGGAAGCCATTTTTTCCTTACCGGAAAAGGAGAAAACGGGGGCTTTTGGTAGCCTTGACATTCCAACTGATAAGCTCCATTGCGATGACGACAATGAAGACGATGACAACGAACTTGAGGTCGTTCGGGATTACGATGATCGTGAAGTTGACGAGGATTGCGAAGATTAGGAGTAATTTGGGGAGATTGTAGATAACTCTGGGTCATTAAAATATTTCCGATTCAAACTCCTAGAATGTTTCTAATTTTTAAGACGATGGGGCCAAATTGAGCTCGGCATAATGTTTATAAAATAGTGACAAACTTGTAAATATCCTTGCCAATCAAAAGCCTACTCAAAAAAAAAAAAAAGGTTTTTAAGTTTTTGCGCTCAAAAATCGAAAGAGTTCAGCGGTTATAGCTCCTCTGAGGCTTTTGTAATATTGCCGCAATCATTTGTACTCATTGACTAATCCAATATAAGAATATGTGGGCAACTCAATCGTTAGGGGAACGCCTCTACTCCCCAAACAAATCGTAATTTACAGAAAATATCACCCAAAAATAGTATCTCATAAAATATCCCACAACTAACTACACTTTCAAGTGGTGGTTATATCGAAGTAGTTCAAAAATATATATATTCACGAATTTTTGTAAAGCTGTGTCCATAATCTCACTAAATCGGAGTCGAGCAGGTCCCTCTTTCGAGATCCCCTCCTAAATTGCCATATCTCCTTCGCGTTGACAGAGGCCACGCGTACTTTTCTTCACGAGACTGGGGTACGCGCTTGCTTGGGAATTGCTAGCGGCTAATTCTATGTTTTCTCAAGAAATTCATTTCATTAAAATTGAGAGTGGGTAAAAGGATTACGTTGACTTCACCACTACTCCTTGAAAGAAAAGGTCTTTGATTATACCACGTGATCCCACTTTCCATTAAAAATGGGAGTTTTGTAAATATGCTTGGCCCATGGCAGCCTGAAGTCCTTCTCTAAGGGTGCTCAGCCATTGGACGTAATGAATAAATTCCATAGCAGTAATATGACTGAGTGAAAAAATTCAACCAATTTGAGTTATTGGTTTACCTCAAAGTGATGAAGCGGATGATACATTTTAATGAATTTCTTTAACATTATCTATCACCAAATCTTCTTTGTTTTGAAAGTTCATGTGTCAAATAGCTAAAATTGCATTCAAATCCAGAAATATATTACCAATATTTAACCAGCCATAACTGATGCGTCTTGAAACTTTTCTTTTTACAACTTTAGATAATCGAATTGCTAAGGTATAGCCTTTTCATAGGTGGAAACAATGACCTGCGTTGTAATTGATAAAGACGACAACATGCATTGTCGTACAAGCTGCTGGCTGCTTTGAACGATTATATCAATATACCCAGCCTAATAATGTAAACCAATTCATGGAAAACCATTCATTAAACTGAGCCCCTATCTTTATCCCGTGACTACAAGCCATTTTTTTTTGTTTAGTTTTTATGCGGTGAATTTATTGTTTCACAATAGCTTTCGTAGTAAAGGTACAGTTGGTGTGACTATTCCCAATTAGGAAATAGTCCTAATTACTCTTAATTAGGACAGCCAGCGAGCAAAAAAGTGAAATGAAGGGGCCAGAGAAAAAGGAAGCCCACATAAAAGATAAACTGGGAAAACAGCAAACTTTTGTCTTTTTCTCTAATTAGAGAGTACCTGCTAATATCATATTTTATTCTTTTTTTCCCCCCCGAAACCCTAGCAAAAATTGTTCCGGTTATTTGGAAATATTCCGATCTATATGCCTCGGTAAAGCATTTAATGAAAACAAATAAATAAATAAAAGACAACGACTAAACGGTGCGAGTCCGGCATTTGCGACACTCAAACCCAAGAATAAGCGGACTCCTTCAAAAAATACAATAGTCTCAGGAATGACAAAATGCTGAAATAACATTCGCAAATCTCCGATTAAAGAAGACAAAAGATTCATATTCACCCGGCTGGCGAAAACTCGGAAAGCTCCAATCAATTTTACTTCACAATAGTCTCGGTATCTGTATGCCCTTTTGGGATGAACTACTAAGGTTTAAGTTTAATGCAGAGCCGTAGCCGAGTTTCGATTCCAATCCTAGACTAAATTTGCTAATTTTATTCCTCGAGACAAAACTAACCCGTATTGTCCTGGCATAAATCTTCCGTTATTTTCTTAAGAAAAAAAAGCCAAGTAAAATCATGACATTAATATCAAGATAAATCATCTTTTCCTCTTTTGTACGCAAAAAAAAAAAAAAGAATTGATGGTAAAGAAAAAATAAAAGAATTTTTGCGCAGTAGGAAACTGATTTTTGCCGAGATCGGTTATAAACTCGCATAGTCAAAGATGCATGACAATATCTTGGCACCCTTGAATTAAATTGTGCATTGTTCTTCAATTGGAGCCACTCCAACAATGAGACAAGTACAGCACGGGACTAAGCAAATTCTTTTGATACTGAGTCAATATTAGTTTTTTATTTTTCTCGTCGCTGTCGTGGCGAGGCTTAAGAAGGCTGGGGTTTCCCTGCTTTCCTAACGAGCAACATAGATTTACTGATAATTGAATATAAAATTTCATGGATATGTTTTTGCTACTCGTGCTTCTGCTTTACTTCCAAAGCATTTGCGCAATACCGGAGAGCCCTACCAAGAATTTGGCTGAACCCTTAAATGAAACATGGGAGGGGTCACACGAGACATGGGAGGGGTCACAAATGTTACACACAAAGCATACATTATATTCCCGTGATAAACGTCCAGAACCTCAGCTCATTATGGAGCTGCAAGGGTATTTTTTAGCAAGGTATACAGGTTACCACGAGTTTTTTCTCCGTGCTCCAGCAGATGCTTCTTTGCAGTTTGGAGTTGACAATAGCTGTGTGAATAGCCCTGGCGATGCAGTTAAGAAAAAACTTGCAATACGAGCCTCACGTGGAAATAGGTATTCTGTCGGTCTCAAGGCGGGTTTATATTACCCATTGAAAATAGTTTATTTGTTCAACCCAGTCAAACCGCTGCCCTTGGATTTCAGGTTTAAAGAACCCCAAGGTGAATTTACCGACAAGATGGAAAACCATATTTTTCAAGTGAATTTTCAAAGCTTGACCAGACCCCAGACCCACGATTTGGACTCTTTGATCGCACCAGGTTGTGTACCCCTTAATGAAGAATATAACGGGTTTTATTCAAAAGCCAGGTTGGTAGGGGATCATAGCATCACTGAGCTTGATGATGACTTTTTCATTGAAGGATACACGGTTTTTGAAACGTTGTGGACCAATCCAAAGATGCTCAAATTGAATATCAGTCCAAAAAGTGTAAGTACTGACATACCCAAACAAGCCGAAAAAGAAAAGGACTCCAGTGATGATCAGGTTCCGTTGTGGTACTTAAAAAGGTTGCCAGCAAATTACCTAAAGATACATTATGATGAAAATGAAAATGCCGAGCCAGCAGAAGAACGACCTAAACCCGAGTTTCCTAGCTTGGTCAGCGAAATTGAGCCTTTGGACTTCATAGATCCTTCTTTGGTGTACACAACTTTTGATGATGACAATGATAATGTGCTGCTATTCATCTCAGATCTTATTTCGGAAGACAGCGAGTTTGATATTACGGACGACACTTATTTAAGCGATGAGACGTATTTGCGTGATGACGACTATTCTGTTGAGCTTTTGGATAATCACACCCACTTAGGCCAATCTCTTGGAGCCCACGAAAACTATGATGAAGATCTGGGGTTTGAATCCCACGGCGAAAATGGGGAAGATTATCATTCTAAAAGCTACACTAAAAATGTCGAAGATTGGGAGCTTGACCTGGAGGATGACAAAAACTTTGATGCATGGGGGTTTGGAAGTATGCATGGCCTGGATGATCCAATTCGAGGTGATCAAACAGGTCCGGATGCATTAAGTGCCGGACAAATACTGAATGAGGAGATGTCACCTGCTGAAATTCATGCTAAGCCAACTCAAAGTAATTCCCCGGAAGTAAGCCATTTCCCACCCACGCTCATAGCCGAGAGCCTCGTGCTTGAAAATGAAGAATTGAAAACTCTACCAGAAGAACCTGTTCAGGCTGACCAAATTCTGTTTGAAGAATCTCAACGGACGGAAGCTCAAAATGACCAACACTCAAAAGACGAAGCTCCAGTTGAGCATGCTAACGGTAATAACCACCAGGCTGAAAACATGGAAGGGCACGAGAACCAACCCCAGAAAACCCAATTTAGGGAAGCTTTATACGAGCAGACTGAGGTGGAATCAGTTCGGGACCAGGGCCTTCCAGCTTACCGAATTGAGATTCATGATTCTCAGGAAGGAGAATTAAAGGAATATGTTCTTCAGGCAGAAAAATTAAAAGGGCACAGTGTTAACACCAATGGACATCAATTTCATCCTGAAAACCTTCAACTTACAGAGAGTCACGGCGAGCACGGTATAGGGAATCAATTTCCACCTGTTGATGTCATTCAAGGTGAACAACCAACAGGCTCATCTCATTTGGATAGAAATTTGAAAGTTTTGACCAAAAACACACTGAGTGAAGATACTGTCTACAAAAATCAGACATCATATCATCCTGTGAGAAATGAAACACTATTACAAGAAAAACCGTTGGATTTGTACCGAAACAGCTCTAGTCAGCAGGAGACATTGTCCCATCATAAGATCTTCAACCTGTCCCATATTTACAAGGATTATTTCTTAAATGCATTTTTGAAGCCCGGGTCACATAATTTTGCAACAAATAATGAAACTCTAACATCTGCCAGATCAAAGTTGCTCAAAAACACTTCTATGGAGGCTCTTGGTGAAATAAACCAGAACATGAAAATTTATCAGACCTCACAAATGAGAACACCGGAGGATAGACAGTCTTTTTTGCTAGACAAGGTATGTATGAACTTTTCCAAAATGGTACCGAAGGCTGCTAAGCTAAAACCTTTAAAACATGAAGATCGAGAGTCAAATTTGGTGGCATGCATGAATACCAGCAGAGTATCAGAGGATGAAGTGGGTGACCTCAGAAGGTCTAGAAACACTTTGAGGATTGAGGGAAAAGTTTCAACAGCAATTGATTTGTCATTATTGAATGGCGTGAATCCGAAATTTAAAGTTGATTCTGAAGAAGTTTGGGGTATTTCGGATATCAAGAATTCCGACGATGAACATCTTTCGGGTTTGAACATTTCCGATAACACGGGCCAGCCTATACTTGTGCATCCCCAAAACGAGGAGATTAATAGTTTGACGGCTTCAAAAAACGAAAATCCCACAGCTTCAAACCCATATCGTTCGGAACTTTTACCTGTGCTGAATATTATTCAACATAGTATAACCGGAGCTGTAAGTACTATTATTCACGGTGTTAACTGTGACAGGGCTGTACACAGGGGTTCTGGAGATACATACACCACTATTAAAGGTTCAAGTCTGGTAACTTTGGGACCTAAGTCGAAGCTTGTAACGACAGAGGAAAACAATAGTATTAATTCACAAGAAAATAAGCTTTCTACCGCAGAACAAGATTCAGTGACGTTCTTGAGTTCTGCGTCGCAACAAAAATTCAGTTTGTTAGCGATTATATTGATGATGATCATGTTTGTCTAGACCAGAAGATATAAGTGGTCAATTGGAAATAAAAAGAATATGAGTATTAAATCTAAATAGTTTTAAAAATGAATAAATTAAAGATAAAATACAGTTGAATACGAAACTCGCAATTAAGTCTAAAATGTAAATAACAAAATAAAGATTGTTGATTTGATCAGGCCGCCGGCGCCAGTACGCGGAGAGACACCCGTGCACCAAAACACAGTCGTATTCCATTAGACCAACCCATCGCAACCCCATCTTTTCTCATTGATGTCCCGCTGTTTGATAAAATGGTTTACTTCTTCAAAGCAAATGTATCTAGTGCTAATGAATACGATGATTTTGATCTAGACACCACTGCTACCGAGCACACCATCTACATGGGCAGAGACAAAGTTGAAAACGACCCATTGATTAAATCACACCCTAAGAATCTATGGTTCCATGTAGATAAATACTCTTCGGCCCATTTGTATTTGCAGTTAAGCCTTGAGCAGCAAAGCACTAAATTTGAAGATTTAAAGTTGGACGATAATCTTTTGCAGCAAATAGCACAATTGACTAAGGCAAACTCCATTAAAGCCAACAAGCTAAACAATATCACTATCATCTACACTCCAGTTGATAATTTAGTAAGTGATGGGCTGATGGACATAGGTACGGTGACATTTGTTAATCCACAGAAAATCAAAAGAATCCACGTGTCCAAAAAGGAGAACAGCATAGTGAACAAACTTAATCGGACTAAGACGGAGATGTCCACTGAACAGTTTGTCAAAGAGCAAGAAGAAGTGCTACGCGAATGGACCAGGCAGCAAAAGGAAGAAAGCCGCAAGGCCGAACAAAGAGCTAAAGAAGAAGCCAAAGCTCGCCAACAACAAAAACTTTTCAACAAGGACCCCTATGCAGACTTGTTTACGGAAGAAAACCTTCGAGGAAGCAGCAACGAATTTCGTAATGAAAACTGGGTTGAAGACGAGTTCTGGTGAAACAATACATGTATGAATATAAAGAGACACAAAATGACACGCGTTACCTACAAATTGTAGTACTAGGAGTAAACCCATAAGTTTAGGTAATGTATAATCACATATCCTGTAGAATCTGCGTAATGACGGAAATTTTAGATCAAAAATAAGACCACAGAAGGAAAAAAAAACCAGCTAACCTTTGTTTATTTTCATTTTATTTTCATTTTTTTTTTTTTTCATTCAGAAAAGGAGCTACAAAGAAGTATCAATGATGTATATTTATATGAGTATGGATTCCAATACCTTTAATGTGCTTATTCTTGTTCAATTTTAATGGGGAACTTGCCGGCCTCCCTTTGGTCGTTCCACTTATCGACCCAGTCAACAGGACACAACGAAGTGAAGGTCTTCCAGAAAATTTGGCATGGCTCAAAGTCTTCTCCCTTCACGGCAACACACTTGTGGTAGTCGACGTAGTTTTGCGCACAGTGCTTGGTTTGGTTGGTGTAAGGGAATCTTGGGTCGAACTGAGGAGTCTCGAACTTGAAGGTTTCTTGGTCGATAGCCATGTTTTATAGTTGAGTTTCGAAGATGGGTAGAAGCTGACAGCTTGAATGGGGTTTTTTTCTGGAGTCTTACGATTCTACTTCGCGAATAGCTACGTACCATTGGTCGGTCACTGTGTGCAGTCGCACCATGAGAGCTGGGGTGTAAGATAATGGGCGATAGACATTGGAGGGTTTGATTAGAGCTAGCAAGAAATCATCAAATTCAACATTTATGTATTTAACTGATGAGTTTAATTAAAGTTTTCGAAATCTGTTACTCGATCCATGTTTTGCTTTTTAGTGACCTCCCACAATGACAGTGCAAGATCCCTCCGCAATATATGCAGGACACAAATATGAGCAAGTGCCAAGACAGAAGTGGAACAAATATCGAACAGAAAGGTGAGGTCATCCAAGCTTCAAAAAACTTAGAATTTTCATTTGTTTTGGCTGAAGCTTGTAATATTATGCATATGGGGCGAGCTTAAATAGAAGCGCATTTATATCGGAAAATTGCATTAGCATTAACCAATAAACAATAATGTGAATAGAATCAATCACGTGCTTTTTTTCAGTGTATCACTTGTTTTGTCCATTTGTACAAGTTTGCATCCACAGATTTGTCATCTTGAACTAGTAGGATAGCGACAGAAGGAACCTGGTATGTCTTAAACCCTTTGATCTCCCGCAAGACATCATCCGTGGTTTGTTCACTTGACTGCGGCCCCGACGCCTCTTGGCTAGACAGAACGTCATGAAGTAGCTGTATATTCTTAAGGCTTTTCGACGGTTTGTATGCTGGGTTGATAAGTGATCCATGTAAACAAGCCTTGTTGAACTGCACCACCTGTTCAGGGTTCTGTTTCTTCGCTCGGTTTGAATCGACAACTGGTTCCTTCTCGCTATTAATCTGTTGCTTTAATTGCTCTACAATCGCAACGGCTTTACCGAGATTTCCACCTTTCCCTGCGATTAGCACAGCCCTGTGGTTCTTCAATGCCTTAGAGCTGGCCTTAACATATGCTTTTGCCTGAGAAGAACCCACGATGACAACAGATTCCTCCACCTTTGTTGGCAATCCGAGCTCATTTAAACTGTCCACATACCATTGGCAACATTTGTTTCTGAACGCATGGGCATCGCTATCCAAAACACTCTTCACTATTTGTTCGGACATTATTACTGGGCCAAATTTACTGTGTTGCACTCATGCCGCGCATCGCCCTTTAGCAGGGTATCGAGAATGTGCATCGCAGGTGATGTACCGGAACGGAACCTGAGGAGGTAATATTTAGTTTTTTTTTTTTTAATTCCTTTTGCACATTTAATTTACAGGTTAGGGCAAATAACAAGGCCAAGATATTGTGAATAATACCTCGTTCATTACTTTATTCCCTTGAACTATTTTTTGAAGGGTAGCGTCGTTTTTGAGTCTCCTATATCTATTCTAACCGGGGCCGCGTCGAGTTTGCTTCGCATCAAAGAAAGCACGTGAACTCGCTATCACTATACTCCAACGCTTTGAACAACTGCTGATCGATCTCTTGTGGTGTATATGGAAGGTCAGTGAAGAATGCTTCAACCTTCTGGATCTGGGAGAGAATAACTTGCACCAAGTTCAAGCAGTAGTCGTCCAATCTAAGAGTATCGCTGGCCTCGAAGACTTCCACGAAAAAATCAAGATCAAGCTTCACATTTGCTAATATCAGTACTATGATCCTCTCCTTTTCAGAAACAATACGAAGACATTGTAAAAATTTCGATAAGAAATGTGTTTGCAACTGTTGAATGATCGCCACAAAAGTGGTAGTGTCGGTTATAGGCTTCAACACGTGGACAAGCTTAACAAAATGCAAAAGACAATCGTAGACAAATGGGTCCACGTCAACTCCGCGCACGATTTTGGCGGTTTCCTCAGTTCTGAAATGCTTTTCAATCTTACTCTCGATCCAGTTTTTTTCGATCTCATTAATGTCGTCCAAAATGGTAATTTTCACTTTGTCCAAGTCCGCAAACAATTTCAAACTTTGCTTCAGCAAAGTGTTGTCGAATAATTCGTCAAATTTCTTGACCAACTTCGGGAAAATGAACTCGCCAAGAGCCGTGAAGTTGTTCATTGTCAAAATCTTGTAAATACACTTCTCTGTTTCGTAGTTTGTAGACCCTCCATTGTTTAAAGCAAACTTTTCTGCCGTGAATTTCTTCACGCTAGAGTCCACCAACACATTCATACTTCTCATGAACTGGATTTCCAAGCTGACCAAGATTCTTTTGCTGGGATAAGGCGACACAATTCGCACATCTGTATTGGTGGTTTCTTTTTTCCGTATCAACAATTGTGCCAAGTTTTCCAAAACAAAGATTTCATAGTAGTATAATATTTGCATGAGCTTGGTGTAAATCACGTTCTTCATATTCCTGTCCCCAAAAACATTGTACTTAACCCAGTTTTCGAGGTCGTAAAATTGAGAGCAGTCATTTGCCCATGTAGCACAAATAGCTTCCAAGACTCTCTGGTCAAATATACCTGATGTTTCCCTGAGACTTTTGATATACTTGTTCGTATCGAGGCTTTTAGTCGAATTGCCGATCTTTGTTGTATATTCTCCCATTAGCGTGAGTAGTTTACTAAAACTGTTGGATATTATTCTCAAGTAGAATATTGTCGACAACGAGTTCGTATGATAGGGAAGAAACGCCACGTAGTTAGAGGGAGTGACTTTCATTTGGTCAGTCTGGTTTGCACAGTCAAAAAGACTCATTATTTTGCCAATAATGGTATTTGAGATCTCGAAAAATGTCGCCTGAAGCTCCCCATCCGGATCCACATTATACTCGCTTTCAGAATTTGAGTAATGAACATAATTCTTGACAAATTTAGACACTGTCCCCTTGAAGAAGTCTTCCACGTAAGTGATGAAGTTGGTTAAAACCAACCATGTCTCATTGATGATGGAAAGATCCAAGTTTTCATTGTTTCCAAAGAGTTCAAGAATAACCTTTTCTTTTTCCGAGTCAATTTCCAGCGTGGTATAAGTGGAAGATGCTTTGAAGTATTCTTCAACGCTATCGAACTTCTCAGCGATATGGTTGACATATGAACCATCAACGCGCTGCTCTGCAAGCGACGAAATATACTCCTTGAGCTTGGCTTGCATCAGAGAGAATCTTGTATCAAACTTATCACACTCATAAGCCAATTCATTCTCCATTTTTGTCAACTGAGACCGGAGGAAGTGGCTGATTGGTGCAGTATCGGATTCATTGACGTTCATGCGATGCAATCTTTCAACAAGATCGATGAACTTAACGTCCAGAGCTATTTTACGGTTATTCTTCACAGTAACCTCATGGTCCGTGGACAATAGGTCCTGAAGGCATTTTTGACGGTATTCGTCGGCAATTTTGGTAACTTCTTTGTAAACTCTGTCCAAGGCAGTATTTTGAAGGGAGTGTGTTTGCTCCAAGTTTTTGATAGCAGCAGTATCCCCAGACAGCCTTGCTTTGGTGATTGATTGCTGTTGTCTTTCTTTGATGTTTGTTTGCTCCCTCAAGAATTTCTGATAGTCATTGATGAAACTATCATCATCATGCACAGAGAGGTATTCTATCAATTTATTGGGAAGATCAAACAAAAAGGTGTTGGCCTGCACGAATTCCACGAGTTGGGTGATTTTAGTTTCCTTCGCGTTATGGTCCATTATAGGTCTGATCATAAGGGAAGAAGAGACATTCAAATTGTTGATAGATTCCTCAAGCTCGGAGAGAAGAGTTTCTCCGGCCTCGAGCTTTGCTTTCGCTCGCTTTGCAGAAGGATTAAACACCTTCGAGCGCTCGGAATCTTTTTGTGCTTTCAGCTTCAGTTCACGGAAAGAACTTAAAATGCCATCGATGGATTTTTTACATGTGAGGAAATCCTCAAAATTTTCGTCCAAAACGGCCTTCAACTCGGAAGTTTGGTTCCGAATACTTGTATCCAACCCAGAGAGAGATGCAACTAAATGTTCAATCGGGGTGTTCTTGTGCACCACCGAAAGATATGCCTGTGGGCTGAAGTCCTGGGAAGATACTAAGAACCTTTGTAGCGCCGGATCAGCATCGGACTTGATCACGCCCCGTTTCATGAGCATTTGCGCCACATTGTCCCCACTTATAGGGTCCCTGAAGTCATGGCCTGGGTGTTCATAGCCGAAAGCAGAGTTTTCTACCGTAAGGAATTTGCTGAGAGCTTCAAATTGCTCCGCAGGACTCAAGGTGTCGAGTGTTTGGATATCCTGATCCCCGGCAACCGAGAGGCCGTTTGAAGTGTTGGTGACAGGCACGTCAAGGCTGTCTGTGCGGTAAAATCGCAAAAGTGACTGCTCATCATCATTGTAATTGAGCATTTCTATCTTTGTGACGATACGTTATATGGAAGAGGAGAGAATGTGTGGTTTTATGTGGCGAAGTTTTTATTAAAAGTTTCAACTGGTGAAGTCGGATACCGGCCCTTTGTATGTTTTGCGTGCCGAGCGCGCACTCAGTTGTCATGGCGCATAATTGGGTTGTGATGATGGAAAACTATATGCTTTTTGCGGGATAAAAAGTAAAACCTGAGAACGGAATGATAATGGAAATATTTGGGAAGAAAATAATGACAGAGCTTCACCATTGCGGGTGGCACAAAAAACATTTTATAACGCGTTTCTGTCTGCTTGTTGTTTACCCCATGCTATTCTGAATCGTAACCTCAAAGATTCATCCAAGCAAATTGCTGCACCCATAGTGCGGCCATTAACGCAAAAGTTGTATACATAGTTGCTTTAGATATTATTGTTACTAGTTTTATTGGAATAGTGGGGCCATATTAGTAATCGAGCTCCTCAAATATAACTATAATTTATCGACTTACAATATACTAGTATTGGAAATCCTCGAGCCATCAATTGCTTGCTTCACCTCTAACGAACAAGGTCACTGTATGTTTGACAACTCGCTGACATTAATAAATATCCCAATTTGTCACAGTGAATCAAAGAGAAAAAGAGATCACAGAAATTGCTTTCAAGAACTTCAGTAATGCTTCTGATTACGAAGACTGGTAGTCGAAAGTAGCATCATTGGAGTCTTCGCGAAATGTCCAATCGTCTATTAGCGTAGACATACACCCCTATTACACCGGATCATATATGAATATTTCTGGTTTTCAAACAGATACTTGTCTGTAACCGACTTGAGGGTATTAAAAGAATTATTTCGATACTAGCAAGAAATCCAGCCGTAAGTAAGGCACATATTTGACAACCCCGCCCGGTGGGATGGAGTTTGTCCGGATAAGAGGGGTATACATTAGCAAATACGCACCTTTTATCAATCTCAGAAATTGCGACCAATCTTTTAACTGGAAAATTTGTGTACTGGATCTGTAATTCTAATAAAATAATATGAAGTAAGCTTAGAAGTTTCGAGACCTGGTTAGCCCGAGATTAAACATCCAATCCATCAATTTCTGCTGCATCAGTATTTGAAGCAGGGCTCGGAGTAAAAAAGTCGATAAGGAGTTCGGAGGTTCGTTCACATGTCCACAGGCACCAGTTAGGCTAGATGAGAGGAAGAGGCCCAGGGATGTCTGGCCTTCCCACTAGACAGAGATTTAGTTGGAATAAACTCTGGTTTGTCTAGGGTGATATATTGTTAGTTATTGATTTATTTCAATCACGAATAAGCAAATATGAATTTTTTTACAATTCCAAAGAAAAGCCCAAAAAGTTGTAGTAGTCCATCAATTGAAGCTCTAAATGTTGTCACGTTCTTCATGGAAACAATGAAGAGACGAGTCATTGCCAACGGAGAAGCTTCATTGCTACTAAGTCCTTTTATCATCAGCAACCCGACTCATTTACTACTCATTATATCCATCTTTGCACGCCTGCCTACCAGGCAATATAATGGATAAGCTGCATTCAAAAAAAGAGAAAGAAGAAATGGAAGCGACTGCGGTAGCGCGCTGTGGAGGAGAGCTGCAACAACGAGCATTTTGCACCCACAGCGCGGGTTAGCCAGGGCATAACTAAGCTAGGGCGACAACGAGCGCAAATGTGGATCAAACATATTAGGCACATCCACAGGAGAGGATGAATCATGCAACAGAACATTGAGTTTTGCTAGAGTTATTTGGGGGTTTGATTGTTAGTGGCATTGGAATTTTAAAAGCAAAAACAAAAGTATTATATAAGAACCAACCATGGGGACCTAATTAACAGGATTTTAATAATGTCAGTAGAGGTGAAAAGGGAAAAAAATCCCAGTAGAAAAAAAGTAAAAGACCATTTACGTTGTGCATGAAAACTGTAAAGTGGGCGCAGCGCATTGCCTATTCTGGTTGATCCATGACGACAGAGGAGACAACGAGCTCAATTTCGAATTGATAGATATTCTAGAAGAGGAGGTAACGAGTGTCTGGAAAGGGTAAAATAAATGGGGTACCGTAAAAGTGTTGTAATATATAAACCTCAGGTTCCCCCGGAAAAATAAAGCTCCCAAAAAACTATACCTGATACCCAAAAGTTTGATTCAGGAATATTATCTCAATGTATCTTTTCAACCAGGTTTTTGAGCTGCCACAGTTCCAACACGGAATCCAACCAATTCTCTTGGCCATTTCTCCAGGACAAGAACCCCATGGATATCCCGAAGCCTGCTTGGATTTAATGACATTTGCTGATCTCTCCAAGAACTTTGATGCTGGCTTGGATATTTTCCAAACCGAGGGACTCGATGGTTTTGCAGGCCCAGATTTCGAAAGGTTGTTGGAATCGATCGAGTGTGCCGAAAGAAGGCTTTTGGAAGATGCAATAGAATCCAAGCCCAAGCCCAAGCCTATGCTCAAACTTAGGCTCATTCCCAAGCCCGAGGTTCAGCCTAAGCTCATGCTCAGGTTCAGACAGAAACCCAAGCTCATGCTCAGGTTTAGACAGAAACCCAAGCTCATGCTCAGGTTTAGACAGAAACCTAAGCTCATGCTCAGGTTTAGACAAAAGCCCAAGCCTAAGCCCAAGCTCATGCTCAAGCTCAAACCCAAGCGCGAGTGCTGGTAAAGGCCTTGGCGCCACAAACACCCGGGAAAACTACAACTTCTCCCCGTTTTCCATTTATGTCTTGACTTGCTTTTGTGGTCACGCTTTTTCATTATCTTTGGCGTCTTCAGGCAAAATTGACTTTTTGCGCTTAATGCAAATACAAACAAAATGCCATTTTTATCAGCTAAGCCGCGGCGCACTAATATCTATTAGCCCGCAATAGCTTTTGACACAATATGCGCGAGCAGTCCAAAAAAGTTTCTCTTTCTCCTGAATAGCAGGTATATTCAGTCATTTACGCTATATATAAGAATCATATATAGAAATATTAAAAAATATGAATCTTTAATTCTCAAAAAGGCGCCACTAAAAAAAGTAGTTCCCCTTTTAGAGCGAGCTGCCTCTTTTCTACTCTCTTCAGTATTTACTTACTTTGAGACATCACATACAATGTAAGAAGCAAACTAATGTGAAGTGACTACTTATGGAAACCCAGTGCTAAGTTCGCTACCTCATCAATATATTATTTAGCTTCTTGTAGCGGCTGCGGTGCATATTCAGCCATAGTTCGCTCTTCAAAACGTCCCCTAGATCAGCGTGTTTCCTCTCTTTATCCGATTCAATAATGTATTTGACGCAGTATTTTATTAGAAACAGGAAAATTTTGCAACGTCCCTGACGTGAATATACATTTTGAGACTCATATAATCACCACCAAGCCCGGGAAGTGGTAGCTCAGTCATAGGTAAATCCAGTAAAAATAATCAATAATAGGTAGTTCGTTCCTTATTATAGGTAATACACGTTTGGCCCTTTATCAAGGAGGAGGAAGGGCGGACAATACATAACGCATCACGGCGTACTTGCGATAATGAGAGCGGCCAAAATACGAGACATTGAGAATGCGGGGTAAGCACCGAGACAGGAGACCGTAAGAGCTCGCTCACGTAGGTCGACTAAGATCGGCCTAGTGCGAGCAGATAGACCTAGAGGCGGTTCGCCACTGCGGTGGACCAGGGCCACGACCATAATATACATATATATATATATCTATGTATTGGTTCCCCTTACACTATGGGGGACCTGAAAGTACGATTCTTTAATATTCTAGTTTGAGAAAAGCTGGAGGCGCACAACATTCACCCCAACATCATCTTTTTGCCATTCCTGGCGTTTAATCTTTTTCTCCTATTAAGACGAGTTTTGTCATGTGAATTACTTAATGCTCGGGCCAGTAGCCACTCAATAAACCAAGCCAAAAATGAACTATAGAACAATTGAGAGGGACGCGAAATGCGAGACTTAAGACAATAGGGTTGTCGAAGGCAATGGCCGACTGGGCCGGCTGCGCTGCGTGGCGCCGAAGTGGCGCCGAAGAGGATGTCGCGGCCGAGCGAACTGGGCGGGGAATTGGTATTTTCTCTTGTGGGATATAAATGGAGAGGGTTTTCCCCGTGGGAAACTCGTCACTATTTTCCTCTACAGATTATCCATACATTGTAGTGTTGGTTAGTCCTGGGTATTGTATATACTAAAATTGAGGAAACAGATTATTGAAAGGTTGCTCGTTATTTTGCTCAGAATTTATTTCCACACGCAGGAGATCGTATCATCACGTGTACACCCGTGCCACGTCCGATTCTCGCGCAGACTTTCCACCGTACCCATCGCTGTAGGAAAAAGTCACCAAACAATCGGGTAACCCCCCCAGATAACAGACCTAGTGCAACCCGGTTGCAAAATCCACACCGAGCTAAAAAAATTGGGCCCGGTCGGCAAACCATAATTTTTGTACAAATAAAAATCTAAACCTCATGCAAGACCTGCTGGAAATTGGTGGAGCCCAGGCTCTTCTACTGCTTGGCACCTCCGACAGTAAATCCAATGCCAGTGACCTTTCCCATCCGGAAGGCCCAGAAAAGGTGTCTGGAAAGAGCACCAACTATAATGAAATTGTTGAATCCAATCAAAATGACCCTGAAAACAGCCATGGAATCAAGCAGTCCAGTTCCAATCTTGATATTGCTGAAAATTTTGCTGATGGAGTCAATTCTGAAATCGGTCATTCTCGCACCGAGTCCCAAACTCCAAATGAGACTCATCATAGCAATACCAGCCCTGAAATTGGCTCTCATGTCAATGAGAACGCTGAAGTCAATGACTTGATGGATAAGGCGAGCCAGCTGTTGAACGATGCAGTCGAGGCCGCAGTCATGCGTTATGTTGGTGGAACTTTAGATACGGGTGAAGAGCTCCATGCACCCGTGCCCAACGCCTCCGATACAGATGCTCAAGACGAAGAGGAACTCTCTCGAAAGCGAACAAGAATCAATCCTGAAGATTTGCTTTCAGAATACCAGTGGGATAGGTTCTTGGAGGAGGAAGTCGCCGCTGGTTTCGAGCGTCCAAGTCCAAAAAAACGCCAGAGAAAAACCTTTGGGCTGGGTCCAGATATTGACCCGGATTTGGACGATTTGGATGGGCATTCAGAACATGACCAGCTTGTACATGCTGCCATTCTAGGTGCGGGCGAGTTGGCGAAACAACTCACTGTACCTGGCTCTTCTCAGCTCCGCCTTCAGCAACAAATTTCCATGGGCCAGGACCGTCGTAACCTAACACATTCGGCAGATAATCTGCATTCTACCACAATCAATCACTTGGCACATGCAGCCACGGCCCTTTCTACTGGATTTAGGTCTGATAGACGTTCTGTTGGCCATGAGACTAGACGACCAATCAAAAAACACACTGCGCCTTCCCTGGAACTCAATGAGCTGTCACTTCCAAAGTTATCGAAGTACAACTACTCCTCCCTCGAGAACTTGATTGAACAGGCCTCGAATGAAGCGTATTTGTGGTATAATACTCAGTCAGATATCGGTGACCGTGGGCCGCGGCTCTTTTCGCCAGAAGAAATAGATATAGTGGAGCACTTTTTGCGGGGCTATTGCCACCTCAATAACCTTAGCCGCATGGATATTTGCCGGCGGGTTTGGACTTCAGAGAGACCCAAAGACAACTTCTGGGAGTCCGTCACTAAAGTTCTACCCTATCGTTCAAAAGCATCTGTTTACAAGCATATCAGAAGACAGTATCACGTGTTCCAAGTCCGAGCCAAATGGACACCGGCCGAAGATGACCTTCTACGGAAGCTTACGGAAACAACAACAACCAACTGGAAAGAAATTGGAGAGGCCATGAGTAGGATGCCGGAGGACTGCCGGGACCGTTGGAGAAACTATATAAAGTGTGGCTCCAACAGAGTACTGAACAAATGGTCAGACGAAGAAGAACAATCTCTCAAGAATATCGTTATGGAGATGATCACTGACGAGTCTCACACAGACAAACCCATTGTTATAAATTGGACGGTAGTGAGTGAACGAATGAATGGAGTGCGCTCGCGTATCCAGTGTCGCTACAAATGGAACAAGCTTTTAAGGCGAGAATCCCTTTCAAGAATCACAATGATGGATACCACGATCAAATTGTGGATGTTGAACAGGATCTTGGAGTCCCAAGTCCCTGATGTCGATTCAATCGACTGGGACTACATTGTGCACATGTACCATGACATGCACAAGGAGAAAAACAAGATTCTCTGGACTACGGCGGACTTTAAGGTAGCCTTTGAGAAAATGAGGAGTTCCATACGAGACTTCAAGAACCTCCCCCTACAAACAATCGTCACTAAACTCATTGACTCGCTTTACCAGACCACCGTTGATGGAGATAATCCAAATTCTACAGCGTCGCAAAACACTCCAAAGCCTGTTACTTCATACGAAGAACTACGCCCAAAACCTTTTGACCCTCAAAGACATGCAGAGCACGAGGCCGCTCTGGTTGCGAATGCGGCCGTAGCTGCAGTTTCTTCTAGGGTATCGGAACAAGATGCTCAACAACAAGAGTACAGTTTATGGCGATAGTCAAAACATAGAGAATACGGGGGGATCTAATCATTTTGAGATTGCATCTTGATGGTGAAGAAAAGTTAAAAAAAATAAAAATACGTGGCGCCGAAATTTTGCCATGTTTTCATTGGATTTTTTCGGCCCCAATTCCTGACCGTTATGTTTCATGCCAGCCGCACAGTGTTCCTCCATCGCGCGCGCGCTCCACCGATGGTCGATTACATGTGCACCAGACACCCTGCACAAGAAAAGTTTGAAGTAAACATGAAAACAAATTGAAACAAGACTACGACAATGACAGATATAGCTAGCGATGTTTTCCCGGCCATGAATGATACGGAATTCGAGAAAGTGTACCAGCGCATGCTAGAATTGGAACTGGAGTTAATTGAGTTTCAGGAATCAAGCAAAGACCTCGAACAAGCCCTTGAAGCCGAGCTCCAAGAACTAGAAGCACAACGGTCTTCATTGATCACACAGTTGAAGTCTAAAGACAAGATGATCTCAACACTAAATGCGCGAGTGATAGCTCTCAATGCAGAGGTGACCGATCTCCTGAACATTGTTGTGGAAAACAAAGCCACCTACGAGAAGACAACAGCCGATCTCAAACATAAGCTTGTGGCGATGGAAATCCTGAATGATGATATTCTATCTCGTGACCGCGTTGTCGAGGATAAATTACATTTATCAAACCAGTTCAACAACGAGCTTCTTGAAAAGTTGGCCATGGTCGAGAACGATCTCGATCTTGAAAGGCAAGCCAATGCACAACACAAACTCACGATATCCAACCTTAGCAATACGGCTGCACATCAGCCAGGACGTCTTACACGCAATAAGCGGGACAGCACTTATAGAGACTTCGCTTTTGCTGAAAGTACGATCTTGGATATCAATGAAATGCTTGCAACGGGACCTCCAGCACCTGTGGTGGAATCAAAGATGCCTAGATCAGAATCGCTTACCCGTTTCCAAGAACTCTGTAGCAAATCGGATGTTTTAAGACAGAAAGTTGGAGAAGTCAATTCTTCCCTCGCTCTAAAATCACACCCGACCTCAGAATTGAGCAGACCCACGTCTACCTTATTTCCATCGGAGGCTCTGACCACGTTTGCATCTAGCATCACTACAGATGCGCGTAAAGTCACGGGCGAAATATATGCCAAACAGAGAGATAGAGGTTCTGCAGAGACGGCCAAGAATGGAACATTAATAAGGCTTTCAAGTGGACGCCCGGAAGATACGAAATCTTCGCGGAAGGAGTCTCTTAGCTCAAGCGAAATCCGCACTCGGTCGTCCCGAAAATCCAAGCTTCGGAGCGTCATGAAGAATTTTTTGCCATGAATTTTTTGGGAACAGCATTATAATAATAACCACTGTTTAACCCGTTTAGACCGTGTATCCCTAGCAACAAAAAGCTTGACCCTTGGCCATTCTTTGTCTCTTTTGTTGCTAAAAAGGCTGTTACCCCATACTAATCTACCTTTCATCTTGACCCTGGCTTCTTTACAGATTTTTATAAGAAAGGATGAAATTAATGTACAAATAATGATAAATATTGAATCTTTCCCTGAGAAGGGGTACTGTATATGTATAACTTCAGTCTTGGCTGATTTTTCTTAAATATTACCACATGAGAAGGTATGCCTATACGCGTGAATGGTCTGGGGTGCTCAAACGGATGAACTTGGAAGATGTTTTTTTTTTTCTAAACCAGGGAAATTTTTCGTGAATGAATTCAGTGTTCGAAAAAATGTTTAATTCTGATTGATTGAGGATTTGTTCTTGGACTAGGCCATTTCACTTTTGGATTTCAAGAAGTCCAATCTTGATGAAGATTTAATCAGAATCGTGGATAGAAAGTTCTCTGTATTTAGCAAATTAGGCGCGTTTTTCCAGAAGTCGTTATTGCAGAACATATTGCAGAGTTGAACCTTGGTGAAGGTTAGGCTCGCTGGTCCCTGGTTAAATTCTCACCATGGCATGTGCGAAAATGAAGCATGGCATGTTGAACTGCACCCATTAACAAGGAGCACGGGGAAAATGGGGTTTTTGTTTGATTTTATCCTTATAATGCAGGATAACAGTTTTCACTGCACTGACATAAAGCTCAAGGTTTTGCTTTCAAAATCTCAAACCATCCTCTTCCTTTTAAGGCAGAGTAGAAAAACTTTCAATATTATTGATCTAGCATAAATTCTTAAATTGTTGGTAGTGGGGCTTGTATAGGGTGGTTATTGGCATGGTATGATTGCACACGCAACAGATATATAACGAAAACAATCATGCATACGGTGGACCGCCATCAACACACCGACATAGTGAAAAAAGTGATTGATCGGATCGACGCATCTCACCTCAGTTGTGACTCCATTTGGGTAGAATAATTTGTGACATGTTGGACATTTGCACTATGTCACCATTTGAGAATGCACTATCACACCAGATATACCGTATATGGAAGCTGTAAAGTTGTTGTATGGTAACATCACTTGAAGATAAAGTCATGGCCATTCCCGGGTCTCGAAAATATTCTTTCTTATTTTTTCTTTTGCCAACTAAACCACTGACTTCAGAATCCCACCTGAGCTTAACCGTCGATTCTTCAAGTTGCCGTTCTTTTCCATCTTATTTTTCTTGTGACCACAGATTCTGTTCAAGATGTCCAATTTCTCTCGCACCAATCCAGGTGCCACATCCACTCGTGTACTTCAGCGTACCAAGAGGTTTTCGGAGCGAGTTGCCAGAGTGTTTCACTCTAGTCATACGTCTGTTCAGCAGAACACCGAGTCTGAGCACATGCCAGAATCACCAGGTTTATATCCACCCTCTTCGGCTTATTCCATGCCATTTTCTGGTGTGGAGGATCTGATTTCCAGCCCTGTCAAACCGACACGCCGCCTTTTGGAAATTATTAGCGCAGCCCTGTCACCAGCTCTTTCGTCCGATTCGGCTTCATTGCTTGGTAGACCTATAGGTACCTTTGAGCAACTCCATGAAGTGCAAACCGAATTCTACAGAAAAACTGTGGAACCCACTACACTTGAACAAGAGGTTTTGGAAATTCCCGAGTATCCAGAAAAACAAGAGGTACACGACTGCGACTATGATACAAGCATATCCACTTACAAGAATGATATGGAACTAATTAAGGCCGATCTCGCTATGCCGGAGGGCTTTGATGCCCAAAGTGTCAAGAAAGCTAGCTCTGTTCTCAAGAAGAATACTAAACAGATCAATGTCGGTTTGGGGCAGAAGCTCACAATGGTCAAGGAAGCTTTAAACCAAGAAATCACTACCCCTGTCACGGAGTCGAAGCAAGACAATTCCCCTGGGAACAGAGAGCTTGCCGCCGCGATCTTTATGCTACTCGACTTGTTGGACACACAAATGACTATAACCGAAATGCTGGAATCCTTCATGACTCGTCTTGAGAAAAATGTCGACACAATATGCGATGACACCGAGAGGAACCCGGTAGAAATGGAAGTCGAGGCTTCATCCTCAACACAATGCTTACCTCAAAATGATAACACCCAAGGACCTTCACGCAGAGTTTTAAAGGTCGAACTGAAACAATTCCACCAGGAAAAAGGCTTAAAAAATTTGAAGCAAAAGCAAGTGGAACAAAAACAACTTGAACAAAAACAACTGGAGCAAAAAAAACTGGAGCAAAAAAAACTTGAAGAAAAAAAACTTGAGCAAAAAAAACTCGAAAAACACCAACTTGAACACCAAAAGCTCGAGCAAAAGAAACTTGAAAAGGAGAAAAAAAAGAAGTCCCTCTTGGATAAGATCGCTGTGATCGAACTCAAAATTGACCAGCTGAAGAAGGCCCCAAACCTGAGCACCAATTATGAGCTCGAAGAAATTACCCAAATCACTTCAGAGTCATATGCTTCTCTTGAAGCAGAAAGAAGGTTGTTACATAATAAGCTTCAAGAATTACAGGGAAACATCCGGGTGTTTTGTCGCATAAGGCCTTCGGTGGACCCGGACATGGAATTGGCGTCTATGCACATTTCTGCTTCCGAAGACATAAAAAACGTGGGGAAGGAAGTCCTCACCATCGAAGCAAATCCTCCAGTCCGTAACGTTGGTTCATTGCCTTCACGGGTAGTGTCTCTGCGTTCTGGTGGAAATACCCGCCAACCTGATCATAAATTTATGTTCAACAAGGTTTTTTCTTCGCAATCCAAGAATAGCGAAATCTTCCCTGAAATTTCTCAGCTCGTGCAATCTTCATTAGACGGGTTCAACGCGTGTGTGTTTGCTTATGGCCAAACTGGGTCCGGTAAAACCTGGACCATGTCGCACAAACAGGATGGTATGATACCTCTTTCCATAAAAAAGATATTTTCCGATATCAACGAATTGAAGGAAAAGGGATGGGAATATACTGTTGACGGCCAGTTTGTGGAAATCTATAATGAACTGATTATTGACTTGCTCGCTGTGGCGAGAAAAACTGCGAAGCCCGAGATAAAGCACGATGACATAGCCAGAAAAACCGACATTACGAACTGCACTACTGTCAGGCTTGACTCGCAATCCCAAGCCCTTGAAATGTTGGATCAGGCCACCCGGAAAAGATCTACTGCATCGACAGTGCTGAACACTCGGTCCTCAAGATCACATTCGGTGTACATTTTAAACATTAGAGGGACCCATCAGCTGTCCGGACAATCATGTGAAGGAACACTCAACTTGGTGGACTTGGCCGGCTCTGAGCGTGTCAGTGACTCGAAGGACAGAGATAAGCGCTTGAAGGAGACTCAAGCAATCAACCGATCTCTTTCAAGTCTAGGTACGGTAATTGACCGTTTGGGTAACGGCGGAGGCCATGTTCCCTACAGGGACTCAAGGTTGACCTATCTTCTTCAGCATAGTCTTGGTGGTGACTCAAAAACATTAATGTTTGTCAATATTTCTCCAGATGCCAAGAATTCCAGTGAAACCCTTAACTCTCTAAGGTTTGCTACGAAAGTTAACAATACTTGTTTCCTTTAACGTTGAGGTTAAGCACGTCTTTGATGTGTTCATAACTAGTTGGTCGCTCGAAAATGGCATGAGGTGTAGAGTTTTTTTTTGAAATCTATAACTATATAGACACAATTGATTGAATCTATAATATGCCGTTTTACTTAAAATTCCGGATCATTCCAGAAATAAATGCCACTAGGGGAGTTTTTAGCTCGGCCTTAGTTTACATGACCGCAGTGATTAAAGTGTGCTTCAAAAGGGGCTAAATACTGCCTTTTTGAAGTTTTTGTCACCCTTGAATTATGATGTTTGAACAAGGTCGTGAATAGCTCGTGTATTCAATCGAATTGTGGATGTGCTGAAAAGTCTATATAGCTACTGATAAGGGGTACTCAAGGTTTGCTTGGCGATCCTCCTTGAAATATATTTATATCAACTATGAGTTCTCATCCCGTCATTTTTTTTCATCAAAAAGAGAGCCACGTTTAATTGCCTTCAAATAAATATTATTTGAATGTCTGGCTTCGAAGATAATTTGTGGTAAAGCACGGCCAAGGAATTCATTGTGACCAGTGAAAAAGAAAGGAAGCAGAATGCACCCGGTCATATACAGTTCAAGGGAATAACTACACCGGCATCAGACACTAACCTCTGAGGTGACTGAAGGAAGCCCCTTCATGTAGAGTAACAGAATAAGATGTGGGATAAAAAGGGTCTTGCTTGCTGTGGCAGCAATAGCCACGATGTTGACGAGTGGAAAAACGTAGAGAGTGGCGACATCCAGAAGTTCTGGGGGAGTATTGTCGGTTGAAAAAATTCGGAGAGACGTTCCACTTGCTTGGTAATATCTTCCAGGAAGATGATTTGGGCTGGAGTATACAAATCAGATACTCGGTGCAAGGCTTTGAACAGCAAAAAGTTATACATGTTGAAAAATATAGAGCTGTGTCGAAAGTGGCTGGAATACTGTCAATGCGGACACTAACATTGCAACAGGGTCATCCATAGTTCAGACCATTCAGGGGAAGAGTCATCTCAACACCAAAGTGTCCAACCTCAACGAACAACTACTCTAGGGAGAAAGTTATATCAACCTTCAAGTCTGTTGCGACATAAAACGCCAGTTCTCATTAATTAAGAAATAAGTTCACGGGATGAAACACTGTGATTCCCATTGGCACACCCAAAGTTCCTAACAACCAATTATCTTTCATCTAAACGCTATTTTATTTTATTAATATCATATCAATTAAGTTTTCACGAAAGTGCTATAGAATTCTCAACACGATCTAAGCCTGAGATAGTAAAGTCAGGTTTGAAGAAAGTAGCAAATGTAAAGCTTCGAGTAATGAATTATTCATCATCCAATCCCATCAACTCTTTGAAGTTAGGTGCTGGTCTCGTTCGCCTTGGTCCCGGGCGATCATAAGGTACCCCAACTAAAAAAGAAACTACAGATTGCTAGAATGGATTGGCAAATACCATTTCTCTGCGAGCATGTTCTCTCTCAAGGACTCAAATTCCTTCCGGAATCCGCTTTAGACGGCTAATTTACAATCTCCGCAAAAAGATTTTTTTGTGCAATGTTGTGCTGGGAAAGTTTTTGTTTCTCCTTGTATTAACTATATTCCAGCCTATTTGGGACCGATGTAGAAACTCGGGTAGTTGCTTTACAAATTAAAAGGTACGAATATCTGAAAGCAAAAATTGATCACCGAAATTCAATTTCTAACAGCATCCTTCATTACGGAAAAAAAAAATCTTTACGGGGTAAACTTCTTCTGTTTCTTCTGAAGTTTTATCGTTATCACGATTTTTTTCGTCCTAAAACAGTCGTTCACATTTGCCAAGGGAAATGGCTGCGAAAATCTCGCGCGGCTGCAAGTACTGGAGATCAAGGTGAAAGTGAACATCGTGACGACCAATCATGGACTATGCTGAAGTGTTGAACCCCACAAATCCAGATTCCTGCGCTTAGATTTTCATAAGACGTGATATTTTTCTGATTGTTGATACTCTCAAATTGCATGAAAATTTTTGGTACTTCATATATCAGAAGCCGTTCATGCTGAACATATATCCTGACTTAATATTATGTGGCCTGCGGCGTTCCTGACAAAGAGTATGTCAACTTGTAGGATCCAAACATTCTGAAATAGCTCAGTGTAGTCAATTAAATATCCGCCTTAGAATTTTTTCTTTCTTGATTGCAATCAAAATTTAACTTTCTTGTTTGCGAAAATTTCGTTTGTTTATTATGCATCAATACATGGATATCACGTTAGGCGAGCAAAGAACACAATACCTCAGGTTTTGGGGTAATACACCAACACACCAGCTGTTATATTTACCCATTGAAGATACCAAAAACAAAACGTGTCAGTTCGTCTTTCCCTGAGTTTCGACCTCCTTTTTATAAACACACCCGAGTCCAATTCATGATGAGGACAACCAATGGCTAGGCGCTTCCCATGGCCGAAAGAAAACCGGTTAATCTACCTGATTAATCTCTCTTTCCTTAATCTCCCTTCATCGAATAAATATTTATATATGATTGAGAAAATCCTTACAAATTATATAATTTTTACATTCGTCAAAGCATTGAATATTTTTTTCAACAGAAACATTGCATTCAAACACATACCTGCAAAGGCAATTTGGAAGGGGTAGTTTTCTCGCCACCTGTTTGTGACCCAACTCTGTATAAAGATGGGCCTTAATTTATCTGTGAACAATTTCTTCCCTACCATACATTCTTTTACCGGAATTCAGAGGATTAAATATTTTGACACCCAAAATACTTAATTTACCCCTGACATCGACGACAAGAGAAAGCAAATACCCCACGCATTTGGAAAGCAATGAAACGCCATTCCAAATCCAAGTCTGGCCTTGTAGACTCGTCCAAGTTTACAGTGGCACCAGACCACACAAATACTAGTAAACTTACTACTTTTGATATCGATAGTACAACCAAGACCCCCGCTGATACTAACACCGCCCCCTGCTTCAGTGCTCTTCAAACTGGTTCTTCTGCTGATTCCACCAATTTTGGTGCTGCCACTAAAGGTTCCCCTAAAACCCCCACGGTAACTACTACACAGAAGTACAAGACCAGAAAGTCTTCAAAGAGGAGCAAGAAGACTAAGGTGGCTAAGGTGGAAACGAGAGCCAACAATGAAAGACAGAACCGTACTACTTCAAAAGTTTTGGAGACAGTTGTGGGCATCACTACTTCTGCCGCCCCGGTTCCTGCTACTCTGGTTTCGTTTCTTGACACAAAGAAAGAAACTACGAAGAAGGTACCAACTGAGAGAGCACCCTGAAGCAGTCCCAACACGAAGGA